>APFE031390748.1:10359-22431 GCA_000404065.3 Pinus taeda | reverse complement strand
AGAAGACTGAAATTCGCACCTTGGACAACCATGACACCAATGTAGACAGTTTTTCCCCCCAAAGTAATAGAAAACTTTGGGAGGACCCCTACAGGTTGACAGGCTCCTCCGTCAAAGGCCAACAGATTCTGTGTGATCGGCACAAGCTGTGGGGAAGGCATAAGGCTGACAAACGCACCCTCATCCAGAACAGTGCCAGGTACTTCCTTATCATAGGCGTGTATCGTAATCTCGAAAGGCACATAGGATGGAAGACAAAAAGCAGTGAAGTGACTCCAGTTGAAGGAAACAACCAAACTACTTGGTGGGGGAATCATATGCTTGCCCCCCTGCTCTACAGGAACCGAAGAAGGACCCTCTTCATTAGCAGGGATAGGAGGGTCGCTTTCAGACTCAAGAGAATCTGACGAGACAAGAAGAACATGAGCATGACGCTCTTCCGAAACAGAGTGATCAATAGGTGGTGAACCCAAGTTGACACTCTCTCCAACCAATGGTTGGTCTGGAATAGGCTTAGCACAGCCAGGTTCGGAAAGAGGAGGATGGACAAGAGAAGAATCTATGTCAATCTCTTGGTCGACGGGGAGAGGGTCTGAAGAGAGCCTCTGATAACCAACAGGAAGTTGGGGTGAAGAAGCTGTAAGACTTTCCAAGACGGCGGAAGCTTTATCCATGAGTGGACAAAGGTGAAGGGGATGGTTGCCTTCACACAGCCTACAAGGGAATCAAATCTTCCCTTTCTTCTTACCATTTCCAGTTGATAGGGTAGCATCGCCATGAGCTTCAGAGGACGATGAGGGATGAGCCGAATCATGAGACCATACTTCTAAGATCTTAGGAATGCCAGGACAATCACGAAGAAGATGGTCACCCTTGCACAATTTACAAGGAAACTTAACCTTCCGCGGAAGAGCAGAAGGTGGTCTGACCTGAGATGTACTCGGAGCAGTTGCTGTACAGGTGGCCTCACGTTTATCAGACTTCTTCTTCTTCTTCTTCTTAGTCTCTTGGTTGCTAGATGTGAAACTTTCATGAGGCGAAGGAGGAGAGGGGGAGGAAGAAACAGGGGAAGAAGGCGTAGGCTCAACCTTCGAATCATCATGCCGTGGTTTAGATGAAGAAGATGGTGGAACAAGAGTCACGATGCATGGGACCACTGAGGTTGAAAACAACCATACGGGCAAACCGATGGTTAACCCAGACAAAGACATTGTTTCCATATATGGAGCACCGACATTTCCAAATGAAGGAAACAGACCAAGATTTCCATATGGGGGGAAACCTTGGCCGGTAGACTCGGGGAATGTTTCCATTGAGAACAAGCCTAAAAAACACTCTTATCACAACCAAGAACTCGAACTTTTACCAGGAATATTTCGTGGGCAGTAAATTTTATGACACAGGAACAAAACTTGACCTTTTCATGTTTCAAGAGTCGAGAAAAGGACGAAAAGGTGACTCTATCTCTTTCGAGGTTTAATGAGCCTGAAAGGACAAGTGCTCAGATGAACCTTTCTTTTAGGGAGTTCGAAAAGGAGCGAAAGTGACTACTCTGGAGAACTAGGAAAAAGGTTTACCAGACAATCCGTAAAATTGCATATACACCTTGGCAATCATATGAAAACCAAGGACTTTCCATACGACAGTCAATCTTCCCGAATGTTGTGTTCAGTGTGTTACGGCTTGTAAGGCGGTAGACACAGCTTCCTATGGATAAAGGATGATAACCTAGTGGGGTCTCCCCATATACTCGACGGTACGTGGGAGCACAAGTCCGTACTAGACCACTATTGAGTCACAGAAGGAGGAATCACCCAACCTTGAGTGGAAACAAAAGTGACTAGGTTTAACGACGCCAGAGCACGTCTCTAGCCTAGACCTATAAATAGTGTGCGTTATGTTCTAATGCGTTTTTAGATTCATTCAGTTCATTTTAGAGTTGATCTTGGATTATGTTTCAGTTTTCAGGCCTTACCATATGTATATAATAAATCCTAAGATGCAGCTAGAATGAATGAAAAATATTTTTACTTCAATGAACACCTACCTACAGAGGGTAGAGAGATCATTCCCAAACCAAGAAAACCAATACAAGCGAGTACAAACACTAAGAAACACAATGCATCAATACACTAATCTCACGATGCATCGATACTACTAATGAAAGATTTGAAATTTGCTTTCCAATTTCTCAAACATGAAAATTCATAATGCAAATGTACTTTCACTTTCCTATGCTAAATGAATGCAAACTGTTTATTTTTTGTTTTTTTGAATTTAAAAACAAACAAGCAAGTGCGAACTGATTGATCCAAGCAATTGTGATCTATGCTTGGTAGTGAAGAGATCGAATCAACATAAAAAATTGATTCAATAACCGACACTAAAAACCAACCAGAAACAAGCAGTGAAAAAGCCTCAAGCAAATCAATAAGAGGGTTGTGGATGAACCTTGAACAAACAAGTAACCCAAGCAAACAGTTTCTCGACGAAACTTCTAAAGGGCTAGGTCACATGGTCTAAAAACACAAGACTCGCTCAATGAAATCAAAGAGACAATGCCCCTAACCAAAAGCAATTAAAACAAGCTAATGAGAGACAAGAAACAATAGGGGATAAGCAAGATTGATGAATTCAGGAGGTAAAGTTATAAAAACAACTTTTCAGGAATCATCGCAAGTTGTACACTAACAACTAGAGATGTCATCACTAGTTTAGATACCATTGCTAGTGATGGACAGACAACTAGAGATGTCAGCGCAAGTTTTACACAGACAACCCGAGATGATCGCAGAAAAACACCTATTTTCCGTGATGATGCAATTTCAAGAGTCGTCGCAGGAATCAAACTAGAAACCCGAGATCATTGTAGGTTCAAAGTTATAAAGTGGCGATGACGTTGCGACTGTTAGGCTTTTTTCCGCGATGATGTCCACAAACAATGACAAATGAACAAAAACTCCCAAATAAAAAACAGTTAATCCTTCAATTAAATAGGGGTATATCCCAGAGCAACTCGGGAACTTCAGAGGACTGATAACTAATCCCCAAAACTTCAAAAGAGACCAAATCAAAAAATCAAGGCAAGAGCAAACAAGAAAAACAAAGGCTAAAACCCCTCCCCAGTGGAGTCGCCAATTTGTGATGCAGGAAAGTGTTCCCTCTGCGGACAAAGGCAACCCCTCTAGCCCTAGAGTGGGTCTAGTCACAAAAAAGGACAGATCAACAATAGCTTTCCTTAAACAGTTAAAGTTGGAGGCCTACCTCAACCGGTGGTCGATGGAGTTTCGTTGCACTGCTCCAGCTTCCGCTTCCTTCTCCTCAACGAGTGATCAACCTGAAACAAAGCAAAGGAAATACAACAAAGCACGTAACCAGATACAACAATGAACTATTTACTTACAAAGTCAAGAAGTCATGAGCTATCAAGTACATTACATACAAGACATAGAAAAACATCATTGATTGCATTAAAAATGAAATAAGAGTCAGCTTACAACCAAAGTCTTGACGTCACAAGCCTTCTCAGAAAGAGTCTAGCCAGCATGTTCTTCAAGCATTCACTCTTTGAAGATGGATCTCCCAACATACAAGAGCTCTCTCACTCATAAGTTTTGCACAAGATTAAGGGAACTTCACAACCTTCCATAAGCTATCAACAATCCCACACTTATCACTCTCACACCAGCTATCTAGCAAACTCACAAACACTAACAACACTGCTCCACTAGCCAACTATTAGGAACTATCCCAAAAAATAACAATGCATAGCAATGGTGAGAGTTTAAATAGGAGAAGGAGCCTCCATGAAATGGGGAAAGGAGAGCTTATCATCAAGGAAGGTGGCTCAATTGACGTAACTGCCACACCAGGGAAGGAAGGGCGACATAAACAAGGCCAACAACCAGGTTTGGAGTCATCTGAAAGGCCGACTGTTGGAACAATTCGCCCAATCTGGATCATCGCAGGCACAGAACTGAGCTTCAGCGTTGACATCGCAAGTGATCAATGCAGATAGTCAGATCATCGCTGAAGAGACCACATAGCCTCGCGCTCGTGCTTAAAATCGGGCCATCGCGGGAATCAGGTGTACTTCCGTGCTGGTAGCGTGAATGGACTATTCATGAGCGCCTTTCAGCGCGTTTATTAAGCCTATAACCGCAATGAGGCAGATTTTTAGGAAAAGTGGGTTAATTGGCAGCATAGGAGAGCATTTGTCTGTCATAAGCATGTTTGACTTGGACACATGACACAACAAGAAGACCGGGAGTGAAAGCGGTTATAAATTACTGTGTAACACAGATTGTGCAGGATTTTGAAGTCCGACGTGGATGATGAGTCTGCAGAGATTCGTGTTTCGTGGGCATTAGAGTAAACTAAAATAACGACCATTTCAAACGATCGAGTGTTTCCGGTGAACCTGACATGCTCATCCATTAAAGGAATAGGTGGCCACCTCCATATAAGGTGTTATGCAGTTACTATAACCGCTGAAAGAAGGGATTCAAACGGACAGAGGTAGGGAACCAGAAAGCCGAGAAGCGGAAACAAATAGTTAGGAAGCAGGTTGGCTTTAAAGCCACAGACTGACAGAGAGGAGAAGGGGGGTAGCCCAGGAATCAGTAAGCAGACCTGGAAGCAGAGAAACCAGAGCCGAGCTGACCTAAAGAAGCAACGACAGTAAGTGAGCCAAGGTTAAGACAAAGACAGAGAGAGTACTCCAGAGAGTCTGGTACTCCAGAGAGACTTGGGGGATCTAAGTACAGTCCTACTAATTGTATATGTTGTGTGAGACTCAAATTAAGCTCACTGTAATAGTTAGATCCACCAGAGGTTGGAGGTGGAGAGTCGCAGAGCCAGAGAACTCTAATAGACTTCTAAAGAGCCATGAGGCTACAGTGAAGTTGTAGCACAGCAGGAGATTGAATGGTCGAGCTGTGGTTGGTTGTCTGAGGTGTGTCGAAGACAGGAGAAGGAGTTCTAGAGACAAATGCAGAATTTTGAGGGAGTCAGAGAAGCCAGAAGCTTAAGAAGCTCATAGCACTGACTGAAGGAGTCAAGTCCATAGAAGCCTAGACCTGTCTGCAGAACAAGGACAGCCAGGGGTAAGATGGCATTCTAAGCCCATTGGTTCAGCTGTAAACCAATGGAGTTAAGTGTAGCACTTGTAAAAGAATTGAATCCATAATCCCATAGAGTCTAATCGAGTTGATTAGAGCTCAAGGAGACGTAGCCCAAGATATCAGGGTGAACTCCATATTATATTGTTGTCTTGTGGGTTTGTTGAATTGTTGCTTTATTTACTGTTATTTGTGTTTCACATCAGCATAAGCAAATGAACATAAGCACTCAACACTAAAAAACAAATACAAGCATACACCTATATTTTCAAACATTTCTTAATTCCGCATTGGTTAATCATTAAGACTTGGGAAAATTTAAAGCTTTGGAAGTGGGAAATGTTCTTGTAAGTAAGTCAAGAAGCCTAAGAGCCCCATTTTCAGATCATACCTAATATCTAAGAACAAGTTAAACAACATGGAAGAGAAGAGGCTTCCTAAAATTTCTTTAAAACTAAAACCACCTTAATCTCAAGCAAGGATGGCAAAAGGATACCCACTCTTAGTTTAAAAAGTGGGGAATAAAGGAAGAGATTGTTATACAAAATAAGGATATATTAAAAATATTATCACATCAAAATTTAAAGAAAAATGTAATATGATAAAGAGTTAGAGGGAAAATTATATTAAAATATCATATGGAGATTATCAACCATATTCTAGAAGATCCAAAGTATATCTATGTTTTGACAAGTGCAATGAAGAAAATAAACCTTACTAAAATAAGAACTAATTCTCATGATCTCCATAGTGAAAATGAATATTGGTCAATTCCCAAAACACCTTGGGAATAAAGAGTTTGTCACCTTTGTGATATTAAGAGGGTTGAAAATGAAAAATGTTGTCTCTTAAAATAACCTACATATACTATAATTAGGTCAAAAGACTTATCACACAACAATCCTTTAACGTAACAAAACTAAAATAATTTTAAAATGCTTTTCTTAATAATTTTCAAACTTAAAAAATACAACAAAACTACTATAATTTTGAACTACTTCTCTTTATTGTTTTCAAATATAAAAATAAAATTATAAATTAAAATTCTAAAAATATCATGTAATCTTTTTACCTTCCTAAAATCTAATAAATCAATTTGATTTTGATGCCCATTAACAACCATCATTAAATACAATTTTTTTTTTTTATCAACTTTATTTACATATAAAATTTAATTAAAGAATAAATAAAAGAAATATATCCCCTAAAAAACACTAAAGAATCATCACTCTTTTTCACAAAATGGTCCGCATATATAGAAACTTTATCACTTTCACGTGATAGATTCTTACGTGAAGCTCCCTCATATGTGGAAGGGGCTATTAAAAACAACCATTATTAACGAAAATGTAATTAATAATAATGGGTCAATTACTATGACATACGTGTAGCTAAACAAAATTTGTAAGTTGTCATAACAATAGTGGTCCTTTATAGAAAGCAAATTTGTGTGGACAGCAATAATCCTTTGAATATTAAAAGGGTTTAAATTATGTTTTTTTTATAAAAAATAAATTTGGTGTTTGAATCATGTTTTCTTTTTAATTTTCGTTTACCCCAAAATCTTGGAACTTGACCACACACCTAAATCTACCAAAGCCTACGCATAAAAGCCAAAAACATTGCCGACATGGTACGCTGGGTCATAATTATTATAAGTTGACAACGACAAGGAATATCTTTAAAGTCTTTACCGTTTTCAATATCCATAGGGTTTGGAAAGCATATACTTTCCGCAAAATACACGTTTGTCCATATACAGGTAGACAAGTGACTACTTAATTGAATTTTTTTTTTTTTTTATAATATAGTATCAATCTAATTGGAATAAAATGCTTTAGGTGTGATATTGGAATATTAAATGTTACATCGTATTTCCCTTTTACAGAAAATATATAGTAAACAGTAAATTTAATATTATTAATTATATAAATAGTGGGTGTGTCTTTTTTAATAATTAAAGAGTTGAAAAAAAAATAATATGTATTCACAAAGTCTATAAAGAAGATTGATGGTTGAGCTATCTATCATAAAAGTAGAAGAACATTGAAATTTTTCAAAATAGCATATCCATATAAATAATTATTATTGGTAAATTAAGTAAAATTATTAAAAAATAATATTTTTTCACAAAGTCTATAAATGAAGATGGATGATTAAGTTATCCATCATAAAAGTAAAAGAACATTGAAATTTTTCAAAAAGCAAATCCATATAAATTATTATTAATTGTAAATTAAGTAAAACTATAGTTTTTTTAATGGCGTTATGGATTATATAAAACCATATAATTTTGTAATTTATTTTGTATTAGTTATATTTTGATTTTAAATATTTGTTTATTAATTTAAAATATTAAGGTTTTTCAATCATTTTTATGATATATTAAATTTTATTTTTGTATTATTGGAGAAAATTGAATTCTTATTGTAAAAAAGGATTAGTAATATGTAAATAGGAATAAGCATTAAAATAAAATGATAAAAATGTCAAAATTAAAAGACAATAAATTGAAATTAAAAAAATAAATAAAAAGACAAAAAAAACTAGGGAAACAACATTTTCAATTATTTTTTAACTTGAAAGTGTAATTTTTTTTTACAACACTATATATATTAATACATACTAGCATAGATTCATCTTTACTCTGGATCAAACCTTTTTTCACTGAATGCTAGTTGTCATATCAAGATATTTGATCCTTCTCTGGGCTTAGTAGATCTAGAGTAAAGATGGATCTATGCTAGTTTAATTTTCCCTTTAAATAGTCTACATTCCACGTGAATACCATGGGTCAATACCATGTGCCATCTTAATAATGTTTTTTTGCATTAACCCGTCTACATTCCACGTGAATACCATGGGTCAATACTATGTGCCATCTTTATTTTTATTAATATTAATATTAGGGTTAATAATGTTTTTTTTGCATGAACCCCAATAGAGGTGTGTGCCCGAGGATGGCAGGGACAACGGACAGTTATGAGGAATAAAGGATGGGTACCATCCACTACCCCCCACACGCTCATGGCGATGGGTGCGGTGGCCCTTCGCATGAATACATGCAAGGGTGGCGGGAAAGGTGGAAAACATGGCAAGGACAAGGCGTGAGGTGTAGCAGGTAAGGAAAGACAAGGGAGTGGCAATTACATTGTTGATTGTGGAATTAAGGCAAGATAGGGGAGTGTTAATTGCATTGTTGTGTGCGGAGTTTGGAGCTAGAGTGGGGAGGTGGAGGCATCATCGATGACATCTATGGAGTGAGCACGGGTATGTAACTTGGTCCTGCAACCCTCTTGCAATGATGACATGGTTTGTTTCTTGCTAGAGGGATTGGGAGAAACCTAGGGAGGGGAATTGGGGGACTTGCTAGGGAAAGCACCACAGGCATTGTATGGTTGTTGTCTGGTTTTGCGTCTTGGCTATAAGGTACCTTAGTTTTGACCTGAATAGTGGCCGGGAAGCCCCTCCTGAGAGCTGCATTGTGACCTTGCGTGATAATTGGGGTGGGATGGGAGAGGCTATGCACTGGGGATGGGTAGGTGATAAGGAAAGCAGAGGAGCAACGTAGTTTGACTGGGTAGAGGGGAATGGGAAGGCTCACCTAAGCATGGGAACCCTTGCTTGGCCAAGAGAGGGGAATGTCAACCACTCTGGGTATGAGCGACATTGGGAAGGGAGAAGTGAGAAGCACGCCAGCATAAGGAGACTGGCCTCATCTTCCGACCAACTGTCACCCAACCTGTGTCATGCTCGGAGAGTAATTGGGCTAAGAAAAGGATTAAGGATAACGTCGACAATGAGATTCAAAGCCAGAGGTTAATTACTCGTTCTTGTGAACAGGCCTGGTACAAAGTGGAGATGACTCGTCCTGGGAGAGGAAGAGGTCGCGACAGATGTGAGAGGGAGCCTGCAAGGGCCAAAGATTCGATCACTTCGGAACCGCGTAGAGGATGGAAGTTTGTTGAACACCTCATTAGTGAAGTCGCTACGGTTTACAGGGAGGGAATGGATGTAGGCATCTATAATCTCCTGGAAGAATGGAAGGAAGAAATTAAGCAACACAACAAGAGTGAGTAGGAGATAGAGAATTGGAGGACCTTAGTCTTGGGCCCCGGGAATACCAGAGGCAGAATAACTCAGTTTAAGCAGACCCTTTATCTATATTGGCCTATGAAAAACCTACTGGGGAAGGCCACGGAACACATATAAGTGGGGATGGCTCTATCCCTCCAAGACATGCCTAATTACGAACAGGATTTGCAGCAAATCCAATTCCAGTTCCATCAGCGGGACATCTTTTTGGATAGAATCCAAAGGCACATCCCATGCATCATTGGATTAATTGAGATGCCTGGTGAAACTGTAAGGATCCAACACTAGTTGAATTGGCATCGAAAGAGCAACAGGAATAGTTAGTTAATCTGGTCTCTTTTTGTTTTATGTGGGTAGAATTTACTTTACACTATGCATGCTTATGATAGATAGACATATAGTCTCTTGCCATAAAACTGAGACATATTTAGCTTGGTTAAAAAGACTGATACTTTACTATTTTTGGATGGCTTATAACAAGGATAGGTGGCCAACAGACTTGGTTTCCCATCGGGCAAGTTGAAGCCACCTATGTCACATAAGTGGTGTAAATTTATCATTTATAAATAGAAAATGAAGGATCCTACCAAGTTTAACAAAAAAATAATAATGTTTTTTTTCATGGTATTAATAATAATTTGGCCCATATGCTTCACCTAAAGACAACCCTTTTTTGAGTGTTCGTAAATATAAAGTGAATTATGGAGTAAATATAAAAAAAAATGTTTTATTTATTTACCATACTTCTGGTTTATTTATATTTTTATTAATTTACCATACCTCTTTTATAAATATGGTATTTGCCCCATGGTATTTAGCCCTTGGTATTAAAATGGTATTTGGCCCATAGGCTTCACCTAAATAAAAGCTATTTTTTAAGTTTTTTAAATATAAAGAGGTTTATGGAGTAAATATAAAAAGAGGTTTTATTTATTTACCATACCTCTAGTTTATTTATTTTTATTTACTTACCATACTTTTGGAGTAAGTATAAAAAGAGGTTTTATTTATTTACCATACCTCCAGTTTATTTATATTTTTATTTATTTACCATACTTATTTTTTAGTGTTCATAAATCTCTTTATATTTTAAATTCATATACTATGTTTATACATAATAATAATTAGATTGATTTGTAAATAGGTCGACATGGATCTAGGTCGGTTTAATTTTCTTATGAGCCGACATTATTTTAAATGTTTTGTATAGTTATTTATTTTATTTTTAGATTTATAAAAAAAAAAAAAATTGGCCTACGCTCAAGCAATATTTCAATTTTATGATGGACGAACATCCTTACACATCATACTGGTTGTTAGAATGTGTATCATAATGTGCTGTAAGAATGTGCTTTTCAGCCCAATCAATTTGATTTTAATGAACATTAACCACCATCATTATCAATATATATAATTTTACAAAATAAATATTTTAAATACAAATTAATTTTGTTAGATCTAAGACTTTTGTGATCCATAATGTAGAAATCAGTTTTTCTGATTAATCACATTGTTAGGATTTGGTCAACTTTTCGAACCAACTAATATGGTTCATCAATATGAGAAATCAATTGATCTCAAGGAATAAATAACATGGATGCATCATTGCCCAAAGTTAGTTGTTGGTTAATTCCTTATTAAGGAAAGTAAAAAAAAATTATTTAAGAATAAGGGATGAGGAGATCTCTATTAAATTGTTTAAAATTTAATTAAGAATAAAGAATGAAGAGATCTATGTTAAATTATTTAAAATTTAATTAGAAACTAGTTGTTATGTAATAAGTAAATATTTTATTTCATGCATCCATGCTATTTATTCCTTGAAATCAATTGATTTCTCATATTATCTTGAAAATATGGTACATTAATTAATTCGAAACGTAAACTAAATCTTAACATTGTGATTAATTTGAAAAACTAATTTCTACAAATTAAATTTTTTTATCAACTTTATTTTCATATATAAATTTAATTAAAAAATAAATAAATAAAATATATCAAATAAAAAACATTAAAGAATCATCACTCTTTTTCACAAAATGGTCCGCATATATAGAAATTTTATCACTTTCACGTGATAGATTCTTTTGTGAATCTCCCTCATACGTGGAAGGGGCTATTAAAAACAACAATTATTAACTAAAATATAATTAATAATGGGTCAAATTATTATGACAGAAGATGACATACGTGTAGCCGTAGGGAGAGAAAGCTAAACAAAATTTATAAGTGGTCAGGAAAATAGTGGGCCTGAAAAAATTTGTCAGGATAATAAATAAAATTATTTTTCTTGTTTAAATTATAATTTTTAATCTAAAAATAGATTTAACACTATTAAAAATTAAAATTTTAAAATTTATAGCTGCTCATTTAAATTTCCCAAAATTTCTATATCCTAAAATATGAATTGTTTATCAAAATCTTATCAATATTTCCATTATTTCAACAAATTTAAAGCCTAAAACGTTGCCGACGTACGGTGTGGTCATTATTATTATAAGTAGAAAATGACAAGAGAATCTTCTTTAAAGGTTTACCGTTTTCAATATTCCATAGGGTTTGGAAACCCTGATACATTTCCCAGAATACATGTTTGTCCATATCCAACGTAGACAAGTTGACTACTTAATATTGATTATTATTTTTGTTTATAATATACTAGTTCAATTTAATTGGAATGTGAAATGCTGTATGTGATATTGGTTAATAATAAATGTTACATCGTAGTTTTCTTTTAGAAAAGATATAATAAATAATAAGTTTAATACTATTAATTATATAAATAATGGGTGTGTTTTTAAGTAATTAAAAAGAATTGATAAAAAAATAATATTTATTCACAAAGTCTATAAAAGAA
>APFE031390737.1:0-11823 GCA_000404065.3 Pinus taeda | reverse complement strand
GGGAGGGAGAGGAGGAAAGGGCAAGAGAGGGTGAGGGCTAGAGGGAGAGGAAGAGGGAGGGAGATAGTTTGAGAGAAGAGAGAGAGAGCGAGAAGGAGTGAGAGGAAGAGAGATAAAGAAGAGAGGGGAGTGAGAGGGGGAGAGAGAGGAAGGGAGAAGGTGGGGGTGGTGGGAGAGAGTGAGAGAGATAGGTGTGGGAGAGAGGAGCATAGGGAGAGGGATTGGGGCGGAGAGAGAGAGAGAGAGATAGGTATGGAAGTGAGGAGAATATGGAGAGGGAGTGGGGGAGAGAGAGATTGATATGTTGGGAGAGAGTAGGATAACGAGAGGGAGTGGGGAAAAGGGGTAGGGAGAGGGAAAGAGAGAGAGGTAGCTAGGGGGAGAGATGGTGAGAGGGAGAGGGGAAGGGGGAGTGGGAGGGGGAGAGAGCAATATAGGGTGATAGGGAGAGGGAGAGAGTTAGGGAGGAAGAGAGGGAGAGGGTGAGAGAGAGTGGGATAAGGGGATGGAGATGGGGAAGATATTGGGAGAGGGGGAGAATGGGGAGAGAGAGAGAGAGAGAGAGATGGATATGGAAGCAGAGGGGGAGGAGGAGGGAGGGAAAGAGGAGGGAGGTAGGAGAGGGAGAGGGGCAGAGAGAGAGAGAGAGAGAGAGAGACTGAGGTGGAGGGGGAGAGAGAAGGAGGGAGTGAGAGGGAAAGGGAGAGAGGGAGATAGAGGAATGAAGGCAGAGGGAGAAAGAAGAGAGGAAGAGGTAGAAGGGGTGAGAGAGGGGGGGCGTGAGAAGTGGAGATAGAGGAGGATATGGGGCAGGAGAGGGGGAAAGATGGGGGTTAGAGAGAGATAGGTGGGGGAGAGAAGGGGAGCGAGAGAGGGAGAGACCGAGAGAGGGGTAGGGGGGAGAGAGAGAGAGAGAGAGGCAGCGGGAGAGAGAGTAGGAGAGGGGGGAGGGTGAGGGGAAGATAGCGGGAGAGGGGTAGAGGGAGATGGAAAGAGAGAGGGAGAGAGAGTGATAGGGAGGAGGGAGAGTGAGAGAGAAAACATGAAAGGGAGGGAGATGAAGAGCAGGCAGGACAAGAGGAAGGGGAGAGGGAGATGGAGAGAGGGGAGGAGGGTCGTGAGAGGGAGGAGAGGTAGGGAGAGAGAGAGAGAGAGGGAGAGAGAGAGAGAATAGCAAGGGAAGGGAGAGATATAGCAAGAGGGAGAGTAGGAGAGAGAGAGGGAAGGAGGGAGGTAGATGAAGAAAGAAGAGATGGGGAGGCAGTGTGGGTGAGAGAGGGAGGAAGTGGGGGGAGAGGGAGAGTGGGGTGTACAAGATGGGGAGGGAGAGAGTGTGAGAGAGAGAGCGCGAGGGGAGAAAGTGAGATGGGGGGAAGAGAGAGAGGGGGGGAGGGTGTGGCAGAGGGGAAGAGAGTGGGATACGGGGAGGGCGGAGATGGAGAGATAGAGGGAGAGGGAGGGAGAGTTGGGGAGAAGGTAGGGAGAGGAGGAGAGAGAGAGTGATAAGGATTGCGAGAGAGATAGAGAGGTTGTGGCTGGCAGTGAAGGACCGGTAGAGAGATATGGTGAGGGGGAGTGGGCAGGAGAGGGGGAAGGGGATATGGTGAGAGAGGGGGAGGGGGAGTGTGAGATGGAGGGAGATGAAGGGAGAGAGTGGAAGGGAACGGGCAAGGTGGGGGTGGAGGGAGAGGGGAAGAGTGAGAGAAATGGAGTGATTAAGAGTGATAGAGAGAGAGGGAGTGAGAGAGATATATATAGAGAGAGGGAAAGGGGGAGAGAAGAGAGGGGGGGAGAGTGAGTGAGAGAGAGAGAGAGATAGAGAGAGATAGAGTGTGAGATGGAGAGTGGGAGAGGGAGAGAATGAGGTGGAGGGACGGGGAAGAGATAGAGATCTAGAGAGAGAGGGGAAAGGGGGGATGGATAAAGTGAGAGAGAGAGAGAGGGAGAGAGAGGTGGAGAGGGAGAGGGGGAGTGCGAACGGGAGGGGAAGAGAGAGGGAGACGGAGACGGAGAGGGAGAGGCATAGAGAGAGAGAGAAGGAGAGAGAGAGAGCAGGACGAGGAGAGGAATAGATAAAGAGGGGGGAGTGGGAGAAGGGGAGAAGGGGAGAGGCGGAGGAGGAGGGAGATAGAAAGAAGGGGGGACAAAATTGGAGAGTAGGAGGGGGAGTGAGAGTGGGAGGGTAAGAGAGCGGGAAATGGGATGGGGCAGAGGGAGAAGCAAGGGAGTAAATTGAAAACTAACTTAGTTTTCAAAAGGCATAATAAAAATAAAGATTCAAATCTAATTTAAATATTTTAAATTAATTAAAAATGGTTTCTCAAATTAATATTATTTCTCTAGTCTTTCTAGCCTAGTCAAATATTGTCATTTTTATACTCGTTTCCTTTTAGCAACTAGAAGGCCCATCTCCCTATGTAACTTATAGCTATGATCTGATTCTTATCTTGTCGTGATGATGAACCACAAAGTTTGGTTCGAAACATGTCACCAAATTCTTCTGATGTGATTTCTTCTTAAAATGTTTCTATTACTCAAAAGAAACATTACATTAAAATTTTTAAACAAATAGATCTAATAACAAAATAAGATATATTATTTGGCTCCTTACATGAGTAAAGAAGAAAATTGATAATTCTCCATTAAAAAAAATAAATAAATTTCAAAATATTTAAAACCTTATAATAAAAGAAATTAAATACAGTAAAATGTACATATAGAATAAATCTATATATGGAGTGGCTTTAATTTCTTCTAGATGTTATAAACGCAAAAATTAGCAATACAAGAATTAAAAGGAACACATTTACAATGTAAGTTTACAAATAGATATTGACCTCTAGTTGCAAATCACATTAAATTAGGGAAGAGTTCAACTTATAGATGAAAAGTCACTTTGGCTAGAATTTGGGGATTCAATTTCAAGAAAGATTGTGTTTATTTATTTATTTAAAAAGTATGTTTTTGAATGTATAAATGGATTCAATTGCATGAAAACCCATATTGCACTAGAATTCTACATATGAAGCAACTTAAACTCACTCTTTTAAAAATCTTTACCGAAGTTAGATTAAAATTAAATGGAAACAATGCCTGAAAGAGTCATTTTCCTCTATTAATGAGAAAACACATTAAATTTAATTTAGTATTGAAAATGGGTAAAATATAACTTAGACTTGAAAATTTTATGATTTTCAATTAAAAAAATTTAAAACTTAAAGTGTAATTCTATTGAATGCATTAAGATCTAGGTCATAAAGAGGAGGTCTATGTGATAAAGCGGAGACGTCATCACATAAATGATTAAGTTGTACATTGTTCTAATTATGTCGATAGACTCGTTTATTTGAGAATAGGGTTCCCATCATTATTAATAACTATTAGGTGAATTGTAGAGATTTAACCTCCATGGAATATGCTAGAAAAGTCATAGAAATATTCACATATCAAGGGTTAAGATCCATGGTATTGGCCCATAGTATTGTAAGATCTACTTACTTGAGTTAAGAATTTCCATGGTAAAGTGGGGATGAACCTGGAATATTGTCACATATTTTTAAAATTTATATATATTTGACTCATATATTAATTATTTTCATAATTAATAATAATAATTTAAAATAAATTTATAATTTAGTTAAATTTTATGATTAATTTTTATATGCTAAATGTGAGATGTATAATGGGGTGTGTTTTGATGCTTATCACTGTTTGATTTGTATACTTGTAATTTAATCTATATGGTTGCACTAGCTATATCAAAACTGGTAAAAGTTCTTATTAATGGGTGTGTGTAGTCGTGTTGAGTTGTTTCTTGTTATAGAGCACTCATGTGAAATACAACATCAGCGAATGGCTAAAGACAATTTAACCTTTGAGATTTTTAGTAGACCATCACTCGATGTATAAATACAAGATTATTCTCAAAATGAGTAATCTTTTAAATAATATACTGCTCTACAATAAATTATAGTTGTTTGGAAAATACAAGGATTCAAGCTTGGAGAATAGTTTCTACTGAAGGAATATATTGTTTTAACAATGAATTTTCCTTCTGGTCCACTAGGATAAACATTTAGTTGTTCAATAAAAACTTAAAAAAATTAATAAAATATATCTAAAATTACAAAAAAAAGGGGCCAAAACAAGAAGCAAAAAAAAATCAAAATTATTTCTACACTTCAAACCATACAAAGTAAACTGTGCATACTATTTTGAGAAGTAAGTTTGACTCCATCTTAACTTTGAGTTACCAATTACATTTGAAATAGGTGAATATATAATTTCATATAAAAAAACTTGTGGTTTTCAAATTAAAAAATACATATCAAACTTAAGTCTAAATCTAATACTATTAAAACCTAAATGAATACATTTTATAAATAGATATATGTTAATATGTATACCAACCCCATTAACAAAGCAAAAGAACTGAGGTAGGTGGTAACAAAATAGTTGTGCCAGGTAACAAAATATTCCTTCTACATTATGTCCTCCCTAAAAACAAGCATTATTCAATTTGAATTTTGAATGGGCGCACATTTGGTAAGTGGTGGAAGTTCCATGATAATAGCCTCAAACATAGATGAAGTGATTTTACCATGGTAAGAAACAACTAGATGATTTAGGCTCCTTAATGAAATACATGAAAACTCAATTTTATCACCATATGCAACAACTAGGTGACTCAAAGTTGTGAATAAAGTTTTCCTTAATGCACATGACAACTGAATTCAAATATGAGAGCTAGAAATAATAATATCAAATTCCTTCTTATTATTATAATGTCTGCATGTGATTGTGGTCATGAAAGAACAAAACAATCAAAAATGGTTTTAAGGTACAATAAAATCATTCTTGGGCTAAATTTTAAGAATTAATCATATAGAAGTGTATTTTAGCTTAAAGTAAACTCTTAGCATTCATATGTGCCCCTTTTGTCTATTGTCTAACAATGTAATCTAAGGTATTTACATATATTTGTGGCTAGAGATGCAAAAAAAAATGGAAATGAGAATTTGTTGATGTTATTTAAATGGCAATTATGTTTTCTTAAGCCAACTAAATTGCATTGTTTCCTATTACATTATATGAAATGAGTTATAGATGTTATGTAAGAAGTTATAATGGGATAACCTACTAGAAATGCAATAAGTTGTAGTTGTCAATTACATTGAAAGTATTGTGAAGATTCCCTATAGATTATAGTAGTTGAGAAGTATAGCTTTTACATAATTTCCACATAGGGAGAAATAAAATGTAGAGTGGGCTCCCAAAAGAGAGAATCAATGGCCTAGATGGGAGAATTTTCAATCCATTTTTTATTATTAAAAAGAGTTTGGTAAAATGGTATAAATTCTTATGATCCCGTATGACAGTATTTTGAAGAGATTTCTTTTTATATGGATGTGATGTGAAATGCATTAAACCAGGGGTAGAGACAATGTAAGTTGACCATTATTATTCTCATGATAACAATGAATCTACTCTATAATCGACATGGGTAGCATGAAAAAATATTTTTTTGTATGTGTTAAGGACATGATATGTGGTACCAGTGAAAAGGAAAAATATTATAATTAGCATAATGCTCTAGAAAAAATTATTGTTGTTTGGAAAATACAAAGATGAAAGTTTGGAGACTAGTTTCTTCTAAAGAATGGATTCTTTTAACTATGATTTTTCATTCTCAACTTATAAGATACTTTTTTTAACCAACTTTAATTCATTAAATATTGTATCAAAAAACCAAATAAGCCTCGACAAAATATATCTAAAATTAGAAGAAAAAAGTAAAAAAATTCTTTAAAACCACATGAACTATTTTAACAAAAAATATATATTATATTTTTTTAGATCACAAAATGAGATATATTATCTCACTCATACGATTAAAGAGGAAAACTAGTAATTCTCCATAAAATATGTTTTCAAAATATGTAAACCTTATAATCAAAAAATTTGAATACATTAAGATGTCAATATATACTTTGATGTTACAAATGCATAAATTAGAAATACATGTATTAAAATGAACATATTTACATTGTAAATTTACATATTAAGTTTGACTTCATCTTTACTTCCAGTTGAAAATTACATTCAATTAGGGCAAAGTTTAACTGATTGATGAAATGACATTTTACATGGAATTTGGGGATTCAATTTCGAGCAAGATTAATTTCCCTTAAAACCTCCAATTTTACATATTAAACAACTTAATCTGAAACTTTTAAAAATATTTGCTAAATTTAGTTAAAATTAACTAGAAATAAAAAAAAAATCACTTTCCTTTATTAATTAAAAAACCCATTAAATTAATTTAATATTGAAAATGAGTAAAATATAACTTTGAATTGAAAAAATTATTATTTTTAGTTGAAAAAAAATTCATGTGGAGAGAATTTCATGAAAGGCATATGAGGATTTTTTGTTATAGAGAATGTGGTAAACTGTGATCCGCTCTTAATGGTCGATCAATCGTTCTTTTAGGTATATGAGGCAGGTAATCTTTAAATGAATATTTTTTTGTTATAGAGAATGTGGTACACTGCGATCTGCTCTTAACGATTGATCAATCATTTTTGTTTAGATACATGAAGTAGAGAATCTTTAAATCAATATATGGGTTCCTTTAAACAAATAGTTCAAAGTTTTTTTTTTCACATTTTCTTTTTCTATCGCATGTATTTGCAATTATTATTTTTTGTGTGTATGTTAATGTTTGTATATATCAATATTTGGATTCGATTTTGTATGAGTGTGCATTTTTCCTTTAATTTTAATAATTATGATATGACATATTTTTGTTTTTTTATTGATGTGTTGTTGAACTTTATTGCATTTTAAAGACTTACTTAAAAATATGGAGGAAACAAAATAATTAATTTTAGTAATTATGATATGACATAAATGATATGTTGTTGAACTTTATTATATTTTAAAGAACTACTTAAAAATATGGAGGAAACAAAAAAATTAACACAGAGCCACAGTCACATAAACATTGACATGCATCAGAGGAAACATTTCCAAAATGAAAATAAAAAAAATTCCTTGGCCTGCTTCTACTATCGCAGTTGCAGGCCTCACTGAAGAATACAATGGATAGGCATGATTTGTCATACCAAATGCAGCCAAGTGAGTGTTAGGCTTAAGTTTGTTAATTATGATTATCCCACTAAAATTTAAATTTAAATTTCTTTACTCTATTTCTTATGATAAAAAAAAATATTAGTTGACTTAGTATTTGGATTCTATCTTTCAAACACAAAACACAACTTACTCTCTACACTGTTGTTTTGTTTTTGTTGTTTTATATAAAATATAATAGGAAAGCTTTTCTAGGTATTTAATTTGTTTTATTTTTGAGATTTAAAATTAAAATTATTTGATCTTTGATTTCACATTGGTCATTATTGTAAAAATCAATATAGGTTATTTATAGTGATGTCAAATTAAAATTCTTGTAATTGGGTATGAATTTTATTTGTGACTATGGAAATTAATGGTGACTATATAATTGATTCATGTGATTTTAGTTAAACCATTAATATTAAATATTCTTCTCCTTTTCCTCTTTTCATGATTCAGTTTATAGTGATTTATTTCGGGAGATAACAATTAATCAAATTAATTTATCAAGCAAATTAATCTTATTAAAATAAAACTAATAACATCAATAGTTAATGTGAAGGTTCTATAGGTTCTAAGTGTTTGAATCTAGCTCCAACAGCATATGTAATGATCTGAAATCAAAACATAGAAAATATTTACATATAAATATGTAAGTACTATAAACAAAGAGGATGAAATTATATGTAATTAATTTTTCATTTTATGTTTTTCTTAGGAGGAGGAGAAATAGGTAGAGGCTTAGGAGTAAGTGGAGGAGGTTCGGGAGGGGCAGGAGGAGGGGGAGGAAGGGGTCTTAGCAGGTAGGGGAGTAGGCGGAGGGGGAGGAGGAGGTGGAATAGGTAGAAAAGGAGGCAAAGGAGGGGGAGTCGGTGGGAGAGGAGTTGGAAGAGGTTGAGGGGGACAAGGAGGAGGAGGAGGCAATGGAGAAGGGGGTGAATGGGAATGAGGAGCGAGTGAGGGAGGGGTATGAGTTGGTGGAGGAGGCGGGGAGAGATGAGAAAGTGGAGGTGGGGAAGTGGGGAGGAGGCAAAAGGTGGGGAGGCAAAGGTGGAGGCAGGGGAGGGTGAAGGAGGCAATAGAGGTGGAGACGGGGGAGAAGGGAGGTGGATGGAAGGGAGGAGTGGGTGAGGAAGGTGGAGGAGGAGGAGGAGGAGGCTCTAGAGGTGGGGCAAGAGGAGGCTAGAATAGGAAGGGGTGTGAGGACGAGGAGGATAAGTAGGGGGGAGGGGAGGCGGCGGAGGAGGAGCAAGAGGATGAGGAGGGGGAATAGGCGGAAGTGGTGGGGGCAGAGGAGGATGGAGAGGAGGAGGTGGAGGTAGTGCGAGAGGAGGGGAAAGAAGTGGAGGTGAAGGAGGGTGAGGACGAGGTAGTGGCAAGGGAGGAGGTAGAGGGGGAAGAGAGAGAACGAAAGGCAGAGGAGAGGGAGGAAGAGGGGGGTTGAGGGGGATGAGTAGGCAGAGGAGGCGAAGGGAGATATGAAAGAGGAGTTGGGGTAGGGGGAGACGAGGAAAAGTTAGAGTGGGGGGAGGAGGTGGTGGAGGCAATTGAGGGGTTTAGGGGAGGATGTGGAAGAGTGTGAAGATTGGGAGTGAGAGGAGGTAGGTGAGGAGGACATGGAGAATGTGGAAGCGAGAAAGGAGGATGAGGTGGAGGGGATGATGGAGGAGTGGGAAGAGATGGAGGGGGATGATGGAGGGGTGGTCATTCATGTCTATTGTCCTTCTTGGTTTTTTTTCCTTACAGAAAAAGCTTTACATAGTTTCTTCTCTCTTTATTTCTATGTATAAGTGGATTATGAGTGGATCCCTAGTTTGAATAAGTTGGCACTCATGTGCTATCAGGATAAAGAGAATGATCTAGTGGAGAAAGAAGTGGACATTGTAGAAGCAATGATGGTGTGTACAGAGAATTGTAAGGTCCTCCTTCACTTCTATCTTCGTTAGAGAATCTATAAATTGGAATAAAGATAAAGGATTTACCTTATGATAGGTGGGATAGATAGGAAGAAAGGTATCATTAAGGGACTTAAATATGCTAAAATATTTATCTTTAGAGCTAGTTATCCTATCAATAATAAGAGGAAAAGGATGACAATGAAATAATCTGAAACAATTATGTATCAATTTAGAGTTGTACAAAGAAGAAAATGGAGAGTCACACATATGTTTGGTAGGGTACTAAATTACCTTATTTAATGCTTGAAGTAGTAATGTGTAAGACAAGAAAGGTTGGGAGTTCTCATTCATTAGGAATTTAATAACCCTTGAAGGGGAAGGGGCATGACTACATGGACAGAAACTAGAGAGAATAGTGAGAGGTAGTATAAGAGCTCTTATTAGGACAACCATTTCTCCAAAGTTAAGAAGATTTTAAATTCTCGAAGGTAACAAATATCCATATTTTGGACAAATGTGAAGAAACTAGTGAACATGAGAATTAAATTATAACGTGGATGATATATAAAATAATTAAGTGAGTAACCCGGATGCGGGTGACTCACCTGAACTTTAAGTTGCGTGCCATGAAGCCACGCGCAGGCACATGGGGGTAGGTGTCAAAGAAATAAATACGTATGGCTTCAATTGACGAGGTGACGGGTATTGAATGCTATTCAATACGAGTGCAGAGAACAGGTACGCAGGCTGAGGGAGGAAAAGAAATAAACCAAGGCAGGATGAAGCAGGGATGAGAGAATTCAGATAGTGTTGAGGCGAACAGTCCGTTAGATGGTGGTGCTGTGTATGATAGGGTTTGGCCTGAGAGTGCCGGAGGAGGGAATTCAGGTTGGTTCGCCCTACCACAAAGGGTGAAGCCACCACAGGAGAAGAAACCCTGGAGCAGTAGTTGGGGGTTGACGATAAATGCAAGGTTCCCCTCTCCGGCTTCGATAGAAACATTTCTGTCTGAGACAGAGAACTGGGGGAGTCATGAGTGCATTATTGAGTTTTCTCTGAAGGATTTGGGGTGAAATTGGGCAGTGGGGCGACTCAGAGCAGGCGTCTGCATATCCACCAACGAGAATTCAGGCAATTCTCAGCACACGGGTCTTCATTTGTTGTGGGGGAGTGTGACCAGTTCGCTGCCAATTCTGAAGATGTCGCCCCGATTCAGAGCGACTCCATGAAGGGGCCGACATGCAGGAAACAGGGGAGGGACGGGGGGCAGGGGCAGGTCGCCTCCACGAAGAGTTTCACCGTTATCAATGCCTTACCCCACCACCCAAGCCTCGGAGGATTCAGAAACCTCGCTCAACAACTCAGTACAAATAGCGAAATTTCGCTTTAAGAGCAGGTTAGATAGACCAACAGTTACGGCTATGGTTACGGTGATTTTCTCGGAAGAAGAGGAAGAAAAAGCCAGTTCTGAGAATTCAGAGGGGGAACGCTCTCCTACCCCTCTGGAAGACTTGATGCAGGAGGAGGAAACTACTAGTGCGCAGTCAGCTTCCACAGACCAGCCTCACTCCCCCAGAATTAAGGCAGTCCAATGTCAACTGGAGGATCACAGCATTAGCCATCAGCAGGCAGGAATGGAGGAGAAAAATAAAGGAAAGGCAGAATCTCAGCACGGTGCAGTTCAGTCAGACCAAACGAAGAAGTGGCCGAACCATTTCTATCGTAATCGGTTGAAGCTCAAGCTCCCCCCAGGAGTAAAGCCCACAGATGTGCAAGATGGTCTCACGGTGGAATGGGTACCTGAATCGGACGAGGAAGATACTGGAGGCGAAGCACCCGAATAAATACCACATAGCGGTGGAAGCTACGAGGCAGGCCTCTGGTTTTTTGAGTTTAATGTCTGTTTTCTGTTTGTTCATCAATACTCCTCGCAGGGCGATATATCGTTTGCTGTCCAGGCTAGTAATTTTATGCAGTTTGTCAATTGTCTAGTTTAATTATGACAGTTTAATGCATTTTTGATTGCAAGTTTTGTTTTTCTGCTCTGATTCACAAGTTGGACTATGCTGTAAGAGCAGTAAACAAGCTCAGTTTTGTAATGGTCTCTTGAAAGAGAGAGATTCATGACTCTCTCAGAGGGTAACGCCTCTTTGTAAATATCTTTTTTCCTTTTTAATATATTAGATCAGTCTTTACCCAGAAGAAGAAAAAAAAAAAAAATTTGAGTAGAAATTAAAAAGAATGTGAGATATTTTTTAATAGCACTAACATATGGAGAAAAAAAATAAAGAATAATGCTAAAGCTCATTGAAATTTCACATGTTGTGAGACTCTATGAGATTGTATTGATGGTATTTGACATGTTGTGAGACTCTATGAGATCGTATTGATGCTAATTGTCAAAGCTAAGGGTGTGTAATTTTCATTATATTTCATATTTGAAATGATCAAAGGAAATTTACGAGGCATGGATGTAATCATATTACAATTTAGTAAATGAAAAATTGGATTCTTATTTTATTTCATTATATATGTTTATGCATGTTCGATTTTATTTGAATTTCATGGAAAAAAATTTATCACAATAAGAACTAAGGAATTTGTCTTTGTAACTATATACCAAAAATATGACCATTTTTAGTATAAAAGTTTCAATTGGTGGTAATATAGGAGTTAACTATATTATACTATGTGTATTCTTGAACATCTATCTCCCTATTAGTGAAAATTCAAAAATGTTTACCTTTCCCATTAAATTTATGTGTACTTTCTTAGATTTAAATATATTTTA
>APFE031390736.1:106718-123023 GCA_000404065.3 Pinus taeda | reverse complement strand
TTTCCTCCTTGATCATCCATCTCAGCTAAAAGCATCAGCACAAACTCCTACCTTGCCCCAAAGACCCACCTGCAAAAACTGAGCTCAATTCCCGCACCCTAAATTGCAGATCCTCAACTTGCCACCAAAAAACCCCAAAAAAACCCCAAATCAACTTTCAAATCAGTTTACTAGCCTAATATCGGTGTTACCTTGATTGGTCATCTCTTCCCATTGAAAATTTAACGAGATTGACCGGAGAGAGCCTTCTCATACCCCGTAGGGCTAGCTACGAGGTGAAATGGTTTGATGTTGCCTTGAAGGTTTGTCTTTCTCAACCTGAGGTGAAATCTCAAGCGCTAACAAAATAAATAATTGAAAATAAAATATAAGCTCTCTATTGATGTCTGGGATGGTTTAATTGGCCAAGGATATTATTGACGAGTGGATCTGCAATTAGAAGAGGCTTTGGCAAATGAAAATGAAGAAAATAAAACTCAGAAAATTGATTTTGTTTTCAAACTTTGGAGCTTGATCTTCTGCCTAATTTTCGACCCAATAAATGACCAAAACTGTTAGTGAAACCTCCTCATAAATTCTCTCCTTTATTTTATCTTTCCAATGAGCCGTCCTGGGCTTCATTTGACCAAGTAAAACTCAATCTATGAGCTTCCAAAGTAAATGAGTTAATTCTGGCACAATCCTGGAATTTCTGTTGTTGGGCTAAAAAAATCAGAATTTTTAAATAAAAATCTAATCCTAAATTAGACTCTAATTCTCTAATAATTAATTCTATTTTATTACTAATTAAACTAATCATTTAATAAACTATGATTAAACATGGCAGAAAGATGCAAAGGAGCAGCTAGAGGAGCAAGTCAAGAGAGTCTTGTAGCAAATGTAGCGCTACAAGAAGAGATAAGCCACATTTAGATGAAATTACAGGTAATGGAAAATAGTTTTAAAAGATGATTTGGCATCAGAGACGTCAGTGAAGCAGAAGAAGAATATTCCAATGAAGAAGAAGCTAAAAAATCAACAAAGGATAAAATGTTGATGTGTCCTAGACCAAAGATGGAGGTGTTTGTATATGAAGGAAATTTAAATTTTAATGAATTTATGGATTGTATTGATGCCATGGATAAATATTTTGATGTTGATAAAGATAAAAGAGTGAATTATATAGTGATAATATTAAAAGTTCATAGAACTCTATGGTGGGATGAAGTGCTGGCAGATGAAAAGAGGAAAGACAAGTCCAAGATCAAGAACTAGGATAGAATGATATCAAAATTCAAAGGTAAATTCATTCTTAAAGATTACCAGTTAAATATTTTCAAGAAATTTTAGAATCTTAGATATAAATCTATGTCAATAATGGAATATATTGAAGAACTGTATAAACTAAACATTAGAGCTAGTCATGTTGAAGATGGTTCTAAAAAGGTTGTTAGGTACATTAATGGTTTGACATATGATATTTTTATATTATACCTTACAACTATTTAGGATGCATATCAAACTACTTTGAAATTATAAGAGAAAATCACTAGAAAATAGAGTCAGAAGAATAGAGGAAGACGTCTTGCAAGAGGAAAAGGACAATTAAATGGGAGAGAAAGATTCCAACCATAAAGAGAGGAAAATGGAAGTTGGAGCAGTCAGTCACCAAGAGAATGGAATTCGATATGAAAAGTATCTTTCTCATGAGGTCAAGGTAGAGGAAAAGTCTACTAACCTAGATGTTACAAAGGTGGAAAGTTGGTACATATGTCATGGGAATGTCCAAAAAATAATATGGCAAGCAAAAGAAGTGCACGTGTGAAAAAATAAGTAGAAGAAGTTGTGGATTCAATTGTAACTAAAGAAATTATCGAAGTCAGAGACTCATTATTATTGAATAGATTTCTAATTAAATCAGAAAAAGAAGCTAAGGAGCCAACACCAAGGAAGGGCTTGTTTAGAATTGTATGCAAGACAAAGGGTAAGTGTTGAAAAGTTGTGATTAATAGTTGTTGTACATATAATTTGGTTTCTATTAATATGGTAGACAAATTCATTTTTCATATATTAACACATCGTACTCCTTATAAAGTTTCATGGCTACAAAAGAGACATCAAATTTTGGTGAATGAACAATGCAAGGTAGAATTTCATACTGGAGGCTATAAGGATAAGATATTGTGTGATGTAATGTCCATCATTGTTTGTCATATTTCTTTAGGAATTCCATGGCAGTATGATAGAAATTATATTCATGATATTATAAGGAACACTTATACACTTGAGAAGAATTGCTGGAGACATACATTGTTACCTTTGCAAGAAGGAGGAAAAGAAGATGTTGGTCCTAGTGTGTTGTTTATGAGTGGAAAGGAGCTATTGCAAGACGTCAAAAAGGAAGAGGTACATTTTTCTTTGGTTGGGAAGCCCAATGTAATTTTTATGAGCATAAACTTAAATGGTTTTCCTCAAGAAGTCAAAGTTATATTAGATTAATATTTTAATATTCTTGTAGATGAATTACCGGGTAGTTTACCTCCTATTAGAAGTATTCGTCATTATATATACTTAATTCCATGATCAAGTCTTCCAAATAAAGTAGCATATAAATTGACTCCACAAAATAATGAAGAAGTGAAGAGACAAGTGCAAGAATTGTTGGACAAGGGTCTCATTAAGGAGATTTTGAGTCAAACTTTTTTCCTTACAATGCTCAGCCCAAAGAAGTATGGTGGATGGATAATGTGTAATGATTCCAGAGCCATCAATAAAATTACAATAAGGTACATATTTCCACTTCCATGCATTAAAGATTCAATTAATTATTTTAGTGGTTCCAATTATTTCTCTAAGATTGATCTGAAGAGTCGATATAGGATTAGAGATGGGCATGAACGGAAAACAACTTTCAAAAAAACCCATGGATTGCATGAATGCTTAGTGATACCTTTTGGTCTCACTAGTGTCCTATTGATGCGCTAAAATTTATAATAGTAAGGGGGTATCCCCAGTGTGAAGACCCAATTAAACCTCACAATGCTTGGGATAGGAGCCCCATCTAGTATGTGGGCCCGACTGCCACAATGATTGTTTTCCTCTTTGATTTCAAATAAGAGATGTTAATGTGAGGACAACCATGAAATACTCAAAGAAAGAGGATGAAATCAGCCCACAATTGACAAACTTGTAGAATAATGTACAAGAATATAGCAGCAAAACAATAAGAAATATGCCTCAAGAAGGAATAAGTGATGTAAAACCATCTAAGACATACAAAAATGAGAAATTACCAGAATTTAATTGTAATTTAGTTCACAATAGGTTACTAGTGTTACCATGGAAAGAAAGGGAAAATATTCAAGAGAAAACATATAAGCAATAGCTAAGAATTAGTTCGTCAATGTACAACCAATATGAAAGAAGATATGCACACATAATAGAAGTACCAAATAACCATTACAACCACCATGAAAATGCACGAGAATAGATGCCAAAAGAAAAGAGCTTCTTATTGAAAATGTCACAAACTTTAGTATAAGTAAAGTGGTTCCACCAAAATTTAATAGTGGAAGGTGAGTTATTCATATCATCTGCAAAACAAACTCATTACCTCAACACAACTCGTTCTACCATCTTCCAATATTAGTGCTCACAACTACCTAGGTGCTAATAATTCTATGCTAAAAGAATCAAGTGCCAAAAATCCCCTATCATAGAGGCATGATGATACAATTTATACAAATGGGTGGGTGACCTTTCACCTCTCCCATGACTCTTCAAATTCCTCATGACCTTGCATTCCCAAAGTCTTTTACAACTCATATTGGCTTGTATAAGATCGTAACCTTTTCTATTTTTATAATTGTGACTTAAATAATATTCAAACTATGAAAAAGGAAACCAAATCAAGTTTTATGCTACAATAGATTGGAAGTTTGAATCATTGTTCTACCTGAGCGATTAGGATGCCATGTTGACCATTGCTTTCTATTGAAAAAACCATTAAGAAGTTAGAGCTTTCTCCTTCGCTTCTACAGTCTCGACATGAACTGGTCTTTCATTCTCCGAGATTCTATTATGTTCAATATAATTTCATTGATATGTAGGCAAACATCACATTGTAACTAAGCAATATAGTTGTGATATCAATAGCTCTCTCTCCCTCTTGAGTTCTTCCTAAGTAGAACTTTTCTACCGAAAATTCAAGAGTGAGATTGGGTGACTTTGCCATTTTTTTCCTAAGATATTCCTTGTTCAAATAATAATAGTGGTTACAAGGTAGTTGAAGGACCTAAAATCTTGCTTCATAAGCCTATTTGATCACAATGATTTAGTTAAAGGATTCAAAATAGAGTTTTCCTGATGAATAGTTATCTTGATAGTAGCATTTCCACCATAGGAAAGAAAATATACTCCCTTGGTATTAACAGAAGTCGAGGCACAACCCATTTCTCTTGGTGTTATATCATTTGTTAGCTTTGAAGTTATATTTATTCCTTTAAACAATACAGTTATTGATATAGTGCAATCCCCTTTAATTTTATACAAAGGACTAGATTTATTTGTTGTCCTTTTGCAATTGTTTTTCCTTTGGCATAACCAAGCCAAAAAATGTTCCTTTCTTTGACCTCCAAAACTATGTTTCACTACTAAGGAATCTACACTCTTGATGTTGCAAACTTGTCTTGGGTAATGAGTTATAAAATTGTTTATGAAGAAATAGAGGGTTCCTATTGGATGTGTTACATATATCATAATTATTTCTTTGATCTCTCTTTTAATTGGAATAATGGCAAGTATCACTATATATAGTGTGTGATGCATGTTGAAATCCTTTAAAATATATATAAAATATTACCCTTAATCAGCAAAATTTCTTCAAGGTTATTCACATAATTTGGTGCAATATGCACATCATTTAAAGATTCATATAAACGAAGAAGCACATTTTCTCTAAGAATGATAATCTATTTCTTGTTTCCTGTAATGTGGAAACTTAAAACAAAATGATCATCATAATGAGCAGCAAATCCTTTAGAATTGGGGGAAGTTAAGTAGAGGTTTTCACCCACATATGCTTGTCCAAAGCATCTACTATTGCATCAAGTTTACAAGAACAAAACTCCATGCCTCTTATAGAAATTGCGTAGCCCATTTTTAAGCTTGCTTATAATCTTGCAAAGAGACAATTTTTGGCATTTCCCCTTTAACTGCATTATTAATGTTTCTAAAAAGGGTTGATATTTTATCCTAGTATAACTTTGAAAATTTGGCATTTAATTCTTCCATATTTGATTGAATACTATGAATATCTTGTCCTTAAATCATTTAGGGACTTAGACCATCCTCTAACCCAGAAAATTGATCCCTCAAACATTCTTCTCCACTTTCAGAATAAGAACTTTCTTTTGAATGGGATGACTTTTTTAAATCTTGACTTAGTGTTGGAAACAAAATTTCCTCTATTTCTCATCCTTGAAATTTCAATGTCAAATGATTGATCATTGATTCAAGGCTTGATTTATTTACTACAATTTCTTAATCCATTAACAGAAACCCCGTATTTCCCTTCATTTTGACCCCTTAAAAGTACTTCATGAGACTCATCTTCAACCTTCAGACATTGATTCTCTTGAGTCATATTATTATTATTATTATTATTATTATTATTATTATGCTTTGTATTCCTAGATCCAATTTTTGCAAGACCAGTAGTAGCTCGTGCAGTTGTTGCTGCATATGCAATTGAGTCAAAAGTTGATTGAGCTACATTGGCCAGATTTGTGTATTTCACATTTTCTTGTTTTCTACCCATGAATACCTTAGTAGTAGTTTTTGTGACCATATCATGGTAATTCATATTACCTTCCATCTATTGTCTATAACGTAAGTCATCTTCGCATATGTCAGGATCAACATGTTTTGTTGGATTATGACTGTAGTTGGTAATAGGTTGAAATTATTGCTTACTCATGTTGTTAACATTAGGTGGAGGAGTTGGAGAAGAAGGCTCAATAGGTACCCAGAGTCTTCAATGTGATAGTATCAGGTGCTTGTCCCTGTAATGGCATGGAAAACCTTTTGTTTATTCCTGGTATAAAAACTCAAATAGTACCATCTTTTGGGAAACCTTTATGCTCAAAAGAAGTTTTATAGTTGGACGACCATCCTCTATAAGTTCTTCCAAATACCGACGAATATAAATCAAGATTTCTCTTATCTCAATAACAAAGAAAGCAACCATTACTTGTAGAGATTCTATAATTGAGATAAATAGGTGACTCGTATGAAAATTTCCGCACAATTGTGCATGTAAATCTTCCTTACGGCCTCATTTTTACACTCTATCGATGTTTTCTTCAAAGAAAAATAATCTCTTTGAAATGAATCTCGAATATTTTCATGTTATATGATTCCAACAACATTAGCATCTTCACAGAACAACCTGATTTTTTTTCACACAATTCATCATTGCATTGAATCAAATAGAGCAACAAAAATCATCTTGGACACCATCATCTCTGGATTTAAGATGTTTTATATTGCGAATACACTTGTTCAAAAGTAAATATTTGCACATATCTGCAATATTCAAGTATACATTTTCTTCTAGGTTTGGCACAATTTATTTCTCCACTATGCTATGGATGTTACGATATTGAGACAAACTCAAATTTGAACCCTTCAACATAATAGAGGGAATTTCCCCTAGAGCTTCCCTTTAACCATTACAAGGTGAATCATTAATAATTTGGATCACAACATGATATGAGATAAATATAATTGACATGTGATTGAGAAGCATTACATTGCAACCTAAAGAGGGATTCTCTAATTCCATGTGAATTTGTCTTCGCTAGCATGAGTAATTTTCCATTTCCAAGACATTTGATGAGACTGGATTGTTGATGAATTCCAATAATCATAGCACAATGAAGGTGGATTGTGTGCATCATATCGAAAAAACAAGAGTGTGACAGTGGAAAAATTAGTTGTTAAAAAGGGCCAGTTCTACTGCCCTAAATTTCATCGGTGTCAAAGCGCATTTTCTCTTGACGAAGATTCCTTCTTTGTGATGAGTTCCAATACCCTCCCTTATTTGAAATTGGTCACATCCTTTCCTAGTTGTTTTCAATCAATTTCACTCAACTACTAGTGCCATCATACTTGGAATCATCAATTATAAATCTAACCTACTAGCTAAATATATACTTTTTTTCTTATGAATATAATGATTCAAGCCTAGGTCTTTTTGCCTAGACATTAATGTAGGTTTTATCCCCATACAGAAATTACCTGCATATGAATTCTAGAACACAGAAAATAAACAATGCAAGAGCATAACACATAAAACACACATACACAGAGATTTCCTCTGGATCCCAAAACTAAGACTACCAGCTTGATTTTTCATTATGTTCCTTTCAATGTTACAATACATATTTATAAATGTCGAAGCATCTAATACCATGGACCGAAAACCATCGTGTCCAAAACCATGGATCGAAAACCATCACGTCCAAAACCATGTGCGAAAAACATGCATAAAACCATAGGTAGGTCTGCCCAACCTAATATAGGGTCCAAAACCAAAATTTTATAGAGTGGGGTTACTTGCACCCCTCAAACCCCCTATGACTCCCCCCTCTACACAATCGGTGCAACAAATGGGGGGCTCTGCCCCCCTTCTAATCCCCCGGTTAACTACGTGGGCTATTCATGGAAAGAATATAAGACAACCCAACATTCTCCCACATGTTGTTTTCTTTCCACAGGGAGGCACAAGAGAGCTTAGTCATTTATCCAGCCCTACAATGCTCATTGCTTCTCTACACCAAGAGAACTTCTCAGAGCTCACAGATTTTGTCAATGCATCTGCACTATTCTTCAAAGTGTCCACCTTTACTAGCAACACCTTTTTGTCTTCTATCATATCCCTCACAAAGTGATACTAAACATCAATGTTCTTTGTCTTTGAATGATATGCAGGGTTCTTTGCCAATAAATTTGCACTTTTGTTGTCACAGTCTATCCTTATAGCTCCCTATACTAACCCCATACTTGAACACAATCTCTGCAACCAAACTTCTTCCTTTCTTGCATGAGTGGCCGCCATGTATTTGGCCTCTGTAGTTGATAGTGCCACTATAGATTGTTTCTAACTTATCTAACTGACTGCACCTCCAAATAGGTTAAAAACATACCCACTTGTAGATCTTCTCTGATCTAAATCTCCAGCCCAGCCTACATCAACAAAATGACAAATATCCAGCACTCTGTCCAATCCTCGTCTTCCTCGGTAACACAAACCATAATCACTAGTGCCACGAAAATACCGGAAAACCCGTTTCACTGTTGTCCAATGCTCCTTCCCTCGTTTTGACATAAACCTACTCAATACTCCCACTGCATGTGCAATGTCTGGTCTAGTACAGACCATTGCATACATCAAGCTACTGACTGCACTTGCATATGGAACACGGTACATGTCCTCTTCCTCTTCTTGTGTCTTGGGACATTGTTCTGTAGATAACCTCACACCTACAAGAATAGGAACCTTCACCGGTTACTATCTTGCATATTAAACCTCTACAGTATTGTCTCAACATACTTCCTCTAGTTTAACCAGAGCTTCCTCTTTTCCCGGTCTCTTTTAATTTCCATGCCCAAAATACAGTTTGCAGCACCAATATCTTTCATGTCGAATTTGGAAGAAAATTGGGTCTTTAAATCCTAGATAATTTCTTTGCCATTTCCAACCAGCAACATATCATCCACATACAAGACGAGATAAATAACACAGTCACCAATTAATTTAAAATACACACAGTGATCTGCTTTGCTTCCAGTGAAGCCAAGTCCCCATATAAATGTATCAAATTTCTGATACCACATCCTTGGTGACTGTTTTAACCGATACAGAGACTTCTTTAACTTGCATACCATTTCTTTCTTACCCTTCATTACAAAACCTTCAGGTTGCTTCGTGTAGATCTCCTCTTCTAGATCCCCATGAAGAAATGTTGTCTTCACATCCATCTTTTCTACCTCAAAATCAAAAGCAACAGCAATAGATAGAAGTAATCTAATAGAAGTTACCTTGGCAACGGGAGAAATAATATCACCAAAATCAATTCCCGACACCTAGGAATAACCTTTTTCTACCAACCGAGATTTGTATTTCTCCACCTTTCCTTTTGCATTTGTCTTCTTCTTGAACACCCATTTGCTGCCAATGGGTTTCCTTCCAACTGTCAACTCCACCAAATCCCAAGCCTCACTTTTGTGCAAAGATGTCATTTCATCAACCATGGCCACTTTCCAGAGTTTTCCATCCTCTGAAGCTACTACTTCCTTCACAGATCTGGGATCATCGTCAGTAATAGATAAAGCAAAATTTGAATAGAAATTAGATGGACTATACCTTTCTAGTTGTCTTCTTTCTCGAACTAATCTTCTCACACCCGAAGTTTGTGGCTCTTCATCTTCTGATTCCTCCTCTGTTGTAGAGTCTGATTCTTCCTCATTTAGCTCAAACTCTACCTTCTCAGGTTCCTTTGGTTGGACGTCATGTTTAATAACATCTTTCACCTCTCTGAACACCACATCTCGGTTGTACAAAACCTTCCTTGTTACTAGGTTCCAAAGTTTATAACCCTTTAAACCATCCTTATACCTAATAAAGATGCACTTTTCAGATTTACTATCCAATTTGGTTCTTTTCTCCTTTGGAACATGTACATATGCATCACATCGAAATACCCTCAGATGTGAAAGAGAGGGTTTCTTACCAGTCCATACCTCTTGTGGACTCTTATCCTCCAATGATGATGAAGGTGATCTATTGACCAGGTAAGATGTTGTCTCCACTACCTCTACCTAGAATTCTTGTCCTAACCCGACACCACTGAGCATGCTTCTTGCCCTTTCCATCAACTTCTTGTTCATTCTTTCTGCAAATCCATTTTGCTTTGGTGTATATGGAGTATTATTTTTTCATGCTATACCACACTTCTTATAGAATTCTTCAAATTCCTTACTGCAAAACTCTCCACCGTTATCTATCCTCAGCACCTCTATCTTCTTCTTTGTCTTATTTTCCACCAAAGCCTTAAATTCTTTAAACCTGTCAAAGATTTCAAATTTCTTCTTAAGGAAATGTATCCATGTATTCCTTGAGAAGTCATATATAAATGATACATAGTATATAGACTTACCCAGTGATGGAACCTTCACAGGACCAAACAGATCACTATGCACAATCTCTATATTTGTTTCGCCCTCTTAACACTAGAGGGGAAACTCACCCCTATTCTGCTTCCCATGTACATAATTTTCACAAAATCAAAATCTAGAGACTATTACTCATACCTTCTACCATACCTTTACCATGAAGTATTCAAAGGCCCTTCTCTCCAATATTTCCAAGCCTTTGATGCCACAGCATGGTCTTCTCTCCAGAGACCACTAGATTTTCTGCTCCACTTTCAGGAACCACTAAACTGTTGCACCCATCAACAACAGTGATACCTTGCAACTTGTATAGAGCTCCAATTCAAACTCCTCGCATCAATACCAGTGCCCCCCGAACCATCTTGCAGGTATCCTTCTTGAACACTGTTTTTACGCCTGCATAATCCAACTTGCTTACATAAATCAGATTTCTGGCTAATGCAGGAATATGCAAAACACCCCGAAGTGTTTTAACCCTTCCACCTTGCAACTTCAACTTTACTTTTCCACGACCAACGATTCTAGCCTTCCTATCATCCCCTAAGAAGACATCACCACCATCGTATTTCTCATACTCGCAGAACCACTCTCTATGGGGAGTGAAGTGAAAGGATGCACCTGAGTCAATCAACCATGCCTCATGATCTACACGTCTACTTGAAGAAGCCAAGTACACATCCCCACCTTCATCTAAGGTGGTTTTCGCCTCTATATAAGGAGCATCATCAGATCCCTTTCCTTTATCAGAAGCTTTAGATTTACAATCCCTTTTGTAGTGCCCTTCCTTTCTGCATTTCCAACACACCACCATTACAGGTTTTCCTGGAGATCTTGATCTCCCTCTAGATTTAGATCTCCCACTCGATGACTTATTTTTGTTTATGTTCTAGGACCGTCTTCGTACAGACAAGGCATCACTATTCTGGCTCTCCATATTTTTATGTCTCATCTCCTTCATCAGCAAGGATGAGACTATTTCATCAAATTGCAAGGCAATTGCATTGCTACCTATTGCAATAACCAGACTATCCCACGAATCTGGTAGAGAACACAACAAACTAATGCACTTATCTTCATCTGAAATTTTAATATCGACAAATGATAACTGACTTACCACAGTATTAAATGTGTTCAGATGCTCTGTCACTGATTCTCCATCTTTCATCCTCAGGTTATACAACTTTTTCAGTAGGAAAAGTTTATTCACCAGAGACTTAGATTGGTTTAAATTCCATAACTTGTCCACAAAGCCTTCGTTGTAGCTTCCCCTGATACATTCAGCAATACTGAATCTGAGACACACAATCATATTGTGCTCTTTGCCTTCTGATCCAACTTATTCCATTCTTCATCGGACACACCCTTTGGTTTAGTACCTAGATCTACTGCGATCCACTGATCTTTATCCACCAACAAATCCTCCATCTTGAGTTTCCATAACTCAAAACTCTAACCATTAAATTTCTCGATCTCTATCTTTCCACTGCTCGCCATTTTTTTCACCACCAGAATCGATCCTGCAGATCTCCCACTGAATAGGGTCTACCGTAGGCCCGAGCAAAACCCCTCAGCAGCAAAGGCATCCCCTTGAAGCCAAAATAGCTCTGATACCAAATGTAGGTTTTAACCCCATACAGAAATTACCTGCATACAAATTCTAGAACGCATAAAATAAACAATGCAAGAGCATAACACATAAAACGCATATACACAGAGATTTCCCCTAGATCCCAAAACCGGGACTGCTAGTTTGATTTTTCATTATGTTCATTTCAATGTTGCAATACATATTTATACATGCTGAAGCATCCAATACCATGGAACGAAAACCATCGCATCCAAAACCATCTGCGAAAAACATGCACAAAACCATAGGTAGGTCTACCCAACCTAATATAGGGTCCAAAACCAAAATTTTATAGAGTGGGGTTACCTGCACCCCTCAAACCCCCTATGACTCCCCCCACTATGCAATTGGCACAACGAAGGGGGGGCTCTGCCCCCCTTATAACCCCTCGGTTAACTACATGGGCTAGTCATGGAAAGAATATAACACAACCCAACAATTAAATCTATTCAAGATAATCATTCAATACACTAGTAGTATATGGTCATATGGTCGATGCCTTGTTAGAGCGTTCATGTAGAAATGTCAACTTCACAACTAGGCATGATAGCACAAACTACAAAGAGCTATGTTCAAAATAATAGCCATAGTCACCTAGATCAGACGAAATGTTGAAAGGAGTGAACCTTTAAGAGGATCCACATAGAAAATATACGACACGAGACTAGAATCATCCTCATAAAACTCTGACTATATCACAAGAAAAAACTTGTTTTTAGAATGGTATAACACTTTCCTTGGTGTAGTTTCCAGATTTTTAACCTCTTTGTATGTACAATCATCCACAAATAGTATGTTGAAATATGGCAACAAGAATATTCCAATTTAATTTGTCCTTGAATTAAATTGTGAATTAAAATTGAATTTAGTCTTATAGCTACCTGGAAATAGTCGATTAATTTATTTTAAACTAATTAGTTGGAGAAATTCAAATTAGAAGTCTTTCTGAAGTCATGCAAGAGTTATCCCTCAAATTAAGGAGATAAGATTGAGTTATATTTGAGTTGGAATTAGTTAACTCAGTTTACAAAGTTAAGTCCAGTTAAATTAGTTCCAAACTGTTTGAGGAACTAATAGTGAGTTAACAGTCAGTTGATGCATTAATGCACTCAACTAGTGCTACTCCAGTTAACTGAAGATTCCCTCATCGGAAACTCATGCATGTCTATTCTTTGAAAGACCCAGTTGAGATTAAATTTCAAGGATAGTGTACTATCAGTTGCATGAGTTTTCTCATGGAAAAAACTCATGCATGCGGTCAAGGATTCATCCTTCACGATTGCACAGTTTTGGAAGGTATGTTTTCCACTTGATAAGAGGCTAGTCATCCACAAGGAACAACGCAAGGTAATAGGAGCTTGGAGGGTAGAGAGGAAGGTTGGAGAGAATCCAAGATTGCCTGTGAGCATCTGTGCAGATTTTACTAAGAGCTGGCTAGTTGTGAGAGCTAAGGATTTGTATAATTCCTCTGTATTTCCACCATGTATGATAATACAATAGTGTGGGTTTTTAGCTGAGGCTTTCCCCAAAGTATTTTCATGTGTATTGTGCCATTGATTCTTCTTCTTCTAATTATATTGTTTGACTCGATCTTTAAGCTTCCGCAAATTGATAGTAGAAGTAGGTTATAGTATTCTTCTTTGATTTATATTGCATTATTGTGTTAACCTATCACATATTTTCTACATGGTATCAGATTTGTGAATAATATATTGAGAAGAGAATTCGAAGTTTGAAGTTCAGGGTTGCAGGTGCAAATCGAATTCATATCATACTTCAAGGTTGGCTAATGGCGTTTTATGGCTTGAGACTCAAGTATGCCTTGGAAGGTAGCTCAAATTACATAGCATGGAAAGATATAATGGAGGTTGTATTAGAAGATAATGGCTTAAAGGAATTCATTGATCAAGAAATCTCAAAGCCAGCTTCAACTAATGTACAAGAGTTGGCTAAGTAGAAGAAGTGTGTGGTGAAGGCAAGATAAATCATCCTTGAGGGAGTTCGAGAGCATATTGTCTCGAGTCTCCATGGGAAGGATACTCCATTTTCTATGTGGAAGACATTGAAGGAAATCTACCAAAATAGTAGCGACCAGAGGAAATTGGCACTCAAGGATAAGCTTCGAAGAATCAAGATGGAGAAGCATGATACTATTTCCACATATCTGAACAAGCTCACTACCTACAAAGATGAGCTTGGCAGTGTGGGAATAACTATTGTCAATGATGATATGGTGAGCCTCGCTCTCCTTGGCCTTCCAAAGAGTTGGAATAACTACCAGGACCCTATGAATGGAAGGGAGAAACTGTCAGATTGGGAACAATTGTGGTCAGATCTTATGTAGGAGGAGATCAAGAGGAGCACACAAGATGGTTCTTCATCCAAGAATGATGATGAAGAAAATTTGGCCTTAGCAAGTAAGGCAAGGAAAGGGAAGGGAAAGGTTTCCCATTTCAAATCGAATTCTTCTCATGGAGGGACCCTTGGAAGGATCAGAAGGTGAGGCATCAGCCTCTCAGTTCGAAATGGACTTTACCATCATCACATGCATGGTGTCATCGACGATGGGTTGTGTCTGGTATCTTGACAATGAAGCCTCATTCCACATGACCGGTGATAAAAAATTATTCAGTGCCTTAGAGGAGAAAGAACTCAAGATGCACATAGAGATGGGTGACGAAAGAAGGTATAGAGTTTCAGGAGTGGGCACGGTTTCTTTTCAGAGGCAGCATGGAGGTCCTCTCACCTTGACAGATGTGATGTATGTGCCTGGACTGAAGAAGAACTTGGTATCGGTCGTGATGTTGGAGGACAAAGGCTATGATGTTGTCTTCGGTAAAGGAAAGGCGTTCCTAAGACACATAGTCACAGGTCAGAGCAAGAAGATAGGGATTCAAGTGAAGAATCTCTATAAAATAGAGGTAGATGATTGTGCAGCATTGAGTATGAAAGAAGAATTGGTGCAAAGCCAAGATATTGGCGAGTTATGGCACATGCGGTTGGGCCATTTGCATCATAGGGCTTTGAAGATAATGCAGCAGATATCTATAGGACTTACCAAAGGTAAACTTGAGCAAGTTGATCAAGGAAGTCGAGCAGAGGCTATCTTAGAGTGAGTTCATACTAATTTGTGTGGACCATTCTCGATGGCATCCACAGTGAAGCAAAGGTATTATGTGATTTTCATTGATGACTATTCTCCTAAATGCTAGATTTATTTCCTGCAGAAGACGAACCAAACCTTCACAAAGTTTTGTGAGTTCAAAGGTTTGGTCGAGAAAGAGTCAAGGAAGAATATCAAGGCCTTGAGAAGTGAAAATGGTGGAGAATATGTCTCTCAAGAGTTTAAGGACTTCTATGCAGTGGAAGGAATTAAACAAGAGTTGATGGCACCTCATAACCCACAGTAGAATGGGGTGGCCGAGAGGAAGAACAGAAGTATTGTAGGGGTAGCATGGGCAATGTTGCATGACCAAGGCCTACCACTTCACTTGTGGGATAAGGCAAGCAACACAACGATCTATTTGGATAATAGAAGCCTGCATCGCATACTTTGGATGAAGACATTGGAGGAAGCTTTCTCTCGTAAGAGACCAGATGTGGGTCACTTTAGGATCTTTGGCTCATCGGTATATTTCCATGTGACAAAAGGATGCGCGGAAGAAGCTTGAGCCGACAATAGAGTTGGGGATATTTGTGGGGTACACTAATACACCTCACAACTATCGAGTGTACTTGCCTACCAATCGAAGGACAGTGGTTCGTAGAGATCTTAATTTTGATGAGCAGAAGGCCATGCGAGTTTCCCTTGAGAGGGAGCTCCAACTACAGGCTATGGAGGAACTGTTGGTTCCTAAGGAGGAGGAGCCTCAAACTGATGCGGAGTAGCCGCATGCAGAGATTCCAAGAGTGGAGACATCCACTCAAGCAGAGTCTTCTAGAGATGGATGGAAGCACACAAGAGAAGCTGACAGATTGTTGGAGGATGCGAGAAAGAATGTGGGAGCACCATCTTCTCAGCGCAGAAAGAGGAGGTCACTTGAGAGGTACACTAGATATATAGCCCTTGCTGGGGAATGTGTTGAGACCGAGCCATCTTCCTTTGAGGAAGCAGTGTAGCAGTTGATTTGGGTTGATGCTATGGTGGAGGAGTATGACTCCATATTTCGTAACAATGTTTGGGATGTGGTTCCGAGACCAGAGAACAAGTCAGTTGTGAGTTCCCATTTGCTTTATAAGGTACAACAAGCTATTGATGGTAGTGTGGAGAAGCATAAGGCAAGATTTTTTGCCCGTGGCTTTTCAGAGGTCAAGATGATCATGTTGTTATAGTATATTATGACTCAGGAGCAAGATGTTGACATTTTGACAAAGGCATTGTCAAAGTGTAAATTCAAGTTCCATAGAGACAGGATCGGGGTGGCAGATAATCCCTTTCTTGTTGAGAGGGAGTGTTGAAATAT
>APFE031390736.1:70823-106639 GCA_000404065.3 Pinus taeda | reverse complement strand
CATGTGTTTTCTCATGGAGAAAACTCATGCATGCAATCAAGGATTCATCCTTGAGGATTGTGCAGTTTTGAAGGCTTTGTTTTCCACTTGGTAAAAGGAAAATCATCCACAAGGAAAAATGCAAGGAAATAGGAGCTTGGAGGGTAGAGAGGAAGAATGGAGGGAAGCCAAGATTGCCTGTGAGCATCTGTGAGGATTGTACTGAGAGTTGGCTAGTTGTGAGAGCTAAGGCTTTGTATAATTCCTATGCATTTCCACCATGTATGATAATACAATAGTGTGGGGTTTTTATCTGAGACATTCCCCAAAGTATTTTCATGTGTATTGTGCCATTGATTCTTCTTCTTCTAGTTATATTATTCAGCTCGATCTTTAAGCTTCTACAAATTGATAGTAGAAGTAGGTTATAGAATTCTGCTTTGATTTATATTGCATTATCGGGTTAACCTATCGCAGATTTTCTACAGAGTATTCCCATTAGGAAATCAATTTATATCACTATCCTTTGCAATATAAATTAGATAAGGGTTATCAGTAAATGTTATTATATTTGAACATATGGACACAGAAAGTGGAATCAGGAAGACTAGATTTATTCCTATACAAAGAACAATTATTAATTGTAGTTGGATAAGGACAAAACCCTATGCTATATTCATTTTTTAAGTTGGCCTTATCTTAACAATGGTAAATTTCATACGACTCTGTAAAAGAATTGTTGGCATCTAGTAGAGTGTTTACAAAACAATTTTGAGAGGGTAGCTGAGATTAAAAGATAAAACTTATGGGCCATTGACAATAGTGCCCATTGTATTTGTCAATGAAATGGATCCAACAGCAAGGGCTGTAAAATTGTCTTCAAGAACCATTAACAAAAGCTCAATAGAGGGCTCATGTGTGTCATCTACATAAACTTTTCCAATCTCAAATTCGCCTTGAAAAGTACCATACGAATTGTTTACTACCAAACCCACAATATAAGTTGGAACGAACCTAGGGAAAATATCTTCCTGAGGTATAAATATGCAGGGAACCTCAGCCTGAAGTTCTACTTTCTGAACTTGATAAAAATCCTAAGCTTTAGATGATTAGGTCCCTATTCCAAGAATAAGTAAAATTTTTGGAGAAAACATTTCCAAAATTATTGTTCTCTGATCAATTTCTCTTAGACTTATGCTTAATTTTTTCGGCCTCTAAAACATGTAGACAAAAATTGAGAGAGCTAGACTTGTTGGGTGAGTAGCTATTGTTGGGGCACATAAGTGCACCTCATTTCTACACACCTATACCACCATTTCTTCCTCCGCCAAACCACATGCCAATGTGGAAGCATTAAGATAAAAACAAACTACATTTTTTATGCCAATAAACATCAAAACTACAAACAAAACATAGTTATCCTCACTAAAGAAGATTAGATAAAGGAATGGTAAGAATCATAGTGCTCCATATGCATAGTCTAAGTACTATTCACATCATGGTATATGAGAGGTTTACTAAGTCGCTTCTCCACACTAATGCCATTTTGAATGATTCTTAAAAATCCTTTGTGACCCATGCCACAACAAGGAAACATTTGGTCTTGATTTTCACTTTGATAACCTACAAGGGAAATGTCTGAGATGGGTGCAATGTTATGAATCAACATCCTATAACCTAGTTCTCTTTCTTCAATCTTAAGAATATTCCCATTCCCCATCTCTACAAGTGCAACAATAAAATCACCCTTGGACCATAGAATTTCCTTGCAAGGAGAGCACTTGTGAAGGAAATTACTTACCTTTATCTTAATCCCATCCTAATCCCCGAGTAAAAAATTCATTCTCCATCATCACGACAAACAACTAGCCTCTGATCTATGTGTTTTAGTTCTCAATTCCATGAGGATATAACAGTGGAGGATGAGTTAATTTTACTTTGTTCAATATTAATGCATATAATTTCACCTCTACCATCAACCCTAGGTCTACTCAACCTACCTTCTATTATTTTCCTTCTTGATGGAGCATTCAATTTTGTGCCTCTTCATGTATGTGTCCAATTTCTTAACATTACTAGTGTGACAAGCTTGCTAGTCCAACTGTGACCTCTCCCAAACCATGGATAGGTAAAAATATGGCTAAGTATATTTCTCACAATCTGCTAAATATAATGCACTTGTCACCTACGATAGACAAAAAAGAAAGAAGTGTTGGAAAAAGGATTTAAAAAACATTCTTTGCAATATGCCATAAACCATAATGCATTCAAAAAAATGAGAACCCAAGTGAGGCAAGGTGGGGATAGAGACTTTATCTTATGAAAGTATTGAAATATCCATAGAAAACCACAATGGACCAGGGATACTAGAAATTAGGGTGATTGTAAGCATCCACACCAATTTATTGGAATGATAATTTGGTCATGTTAAAGAATATGTCTAAGAAAAGTAACAAAGGTATCCATAAAACCTGTAAAAGCAAAGGGGGCCTAAAATTTTGAATGTGATAGGGTAAAATTTTGGGGGGTGTTTTAGCCGCTACAACATGTCCCTAGTACCTTTATAAGGATGATGAATGAGGTTTTTAATGAATTTAGTAGTAAATTTTTCATTCTCTATTTAGTTGATATCTTGGTATATAGCCAATCAAAAGAGGAGCATTTGACACATATTAGGTTAGCCTTAGGAACCTTGTAACAAGAGAAATTATTAATCAATTTAAAGAAATGTATTTTTATAAATAAGGAATTGGTATACTTGGGTTTTTTTATTTTTGAAGATGGATTCAAAATGGATCATGATAAGGTTCAAACTATTATTCATTGGCCTATTCCACAGAATTCCCTTCATTATCTAGCAATTTTTTATAGAAATTTTATTAAGAACTTTAGTAGCATTTATGCTCTTATTGTACAGACCATCAAAGAAAGAAAATAACCATTCAAATGGGTTGTAGTAGCTAATATAAATTTTATATTACTTAAGCAAAAGATAACAAAACATCTTGTCTTAGTTGTACCAAATTTTAATCATTTTTTCCAAGTTGAGACAAATGCAAGTGGAGTTTTTATTGGAGTTGTTTTAAGTGTGAAATTGAATGAAGCAAAACAAAAATATTCCTCTAATGACAAGCAATTCTTTGTTATAGTTCGGGCCTTAAAGAAATGGAGACAGCGTCTTATGTCTAAGGAGTTTGTTTTGTATATATATAATCATGCTTTGTTGTTTATCGTGAGTCAACCATAATTGAATCAAAGACATGCTTAGTGGGTAGAATTTCTACAAAATTTCACTTTTGTAATTAAGCACACAAATGGTTATCCAATAAGGTAGTTGATTTACTGGAACTAATTTAATTCTAAAAGAATTTCAAGTTAAAGTTTTTGGTTTGATGAGCTAAAGTAAATGTACATAGATGATGCAAATTTTAAGGATGCATATGCAACAAGTGAGAACCAAATAAAAATGAACATAACTCAATGGTAGCGTGATGTGATTCAAGAAGGTTTGTTGTTCAAGGATAGTAAGCTTTGCATGCCAAAATTGTTAATGAGAAATAATTTGATAAATGAAAAGCATAGTGGAGGAATGTCATGACACTTTGGACAGAATTAGACATTTTCTTTATTGAATTTGTTTTATTTTTTGCTAGGTATGCAAATTGATTTGAATAAATTTTTTGAAAGGTGCAGATTATGTTAGTATGCTAATGGAAGGAGTCAGAATATCGGGTTAGATAAGCCATTTCCAATCTCAAGTAGACCATGGAAGTCTGTATGTATGGATTTTGTTTTTGGTTTGCCTCAAAATGAATGAGGTAATGATTCAATTTATGTGGTTGTAGACATATTTTCAAAGATGGCACATTTCATAGCTTGTACAAATATTGGTGATGCAACCAATGTTGCTAATTTATTTTTCAGAGAAATTGTGAGGTTGTATGGTTTACCTAGAAGTATTGTTTCATATAGAGATACAAGATTTGTAGGCCATTTTTGGAGAACTCTATGGAAGAAACTAGGAACTAAATTGAATTTCATTAGCAGAATATCACCCATAGACTAATGGAAAAACAGACTTGGTAAACAAGAGCTTCAGAAATATTTTGAGAAGCTTAGTGAGTGAGCATCCCAAGCATTGGGAACAATAATTTCTTAGACTGAAATTGTAGATATTCCCAACAGAAGAATGGGAATGGATCCATTTCAAATAGTATATGGGGTGCATCTGAGAGGAATTTATGAATTGAGAAATTTGGAAAATAAAAATTGAGCAGTGTTGATGGTGAATATTTTGCAGCAAGCATGCAAGAGTTGACAGAAAATGTGAAATGGTAATCGCAAGAGAACAAAAACAAGTATAATAAAAGAGAAGATATGAAAAGAAGAAAAATAGACTTTAAAATTAATGACTTAATGAGGGCATATCTCATAAAGGAAAGGTTTCCTATAAGGAAATACAATAAATTCAAACTTAAGAAAATTGGTCCATGTAAAATTTTAAGAAAAAATCATATAATGCTTATGAGTTAAAATTCCCAAGTGATATTACGATTTCTACAATTTTCAACGTTGTAGATTTGTATCCCTTTAAAGAGATAGAGAGTGTTATAGAACATACACTTGTAAGTGATGAAGATCATACCATTGGATGGAAGAAACAACTACCAAAAGATTTTTAGAAAGAAATTGAAGTAGTATTTGATCAATAGTAACTAAGAGAACTAGACGTAGAGTAATTTCAGTATTTGGTCAAATGGAAGAACCAACCAACAAAGGATGTCACTTAGATGACAGCAGGAGATATTTATGAGTATGGATCAAGCAGTAAAGACCTCACGAATAGTTTGTTTCTTCCCCGAGACTCTGATGTTGGAACATCTACTAGTTAAAACCATTTTAACCTCCTTAGGTCAAAACCCATTTTATCAAAGGAAGTTGGTTTCCTTAAACTATTTAATTTCGTAGTATTTTCCTAAATATAATCTAGAAGGTATCCATGTAGTTAACAAGTTTGATTAGTATCATTTAGTTGCTATGTAAAGGGATAGATTTAGCGAAATTAAGGATCTGTTAGATAATACAGTGAAACAAGTTAAGTTTGTTGATTTGAATATAAGAGCTTTATGTAATAGAATTTGAATGTAACTGAGAGTGTGTAGAGATATATAGAATTGAGAGTTAAAAGGTCGAATCTAACTACAGGAATACTACGCATAGACGCCAAATTGTAATTTTTTTTTATTGAATCAATATATCACTTGTATATTTATTTATTCCTTATGTGTTTAATTTATGTGTTATTTAACAATAGATCCATATTGGATTCTTAATTATTGCAGGAAGAATCTAGTGTAGCCGGTGATAAGGTCTCTAAGTTAATTTCTTAATTACTGCTTCAAATATGGTTGTAGTCCAATTTGTTGTTTTTAGGCTGAATCACTCAACTTTCAACAAATATTTCAATCAAAAAAGATGTAACCAGAAGTATGTCATGGTTTTCATCATCCAAATCAGTGGAGGTATTTGGGTTAAAACATATCTGGTGCAATGACAGTTCAAGTGATAAAGTTGGCCCTCGTATATCTAGATAAAAGTTTGTAAGCCAAGAAGGAAGGGATGTAGTTTGGACCCCGTCAAAGACTTTATAAAGGAGGACAAAATCTAGATTGAAATTAATATCTAGACCATAAGTCATATGGGCTAGATCCCACTACAAGTCACATTATGGAGTGAATTTCAAGAATCGTGTACAAAAAGGCTATTTGGGTTTAACCATATCTGATTTATTGCAAAGTGTGTAATATAGTAGTTAACTAGATCATTATACGTCTAAATATATCATTTATGGAAAAGGTATCTGAATCATTTGTTTGATAGGAAAACATTTAAATTGAGTATATCTAAATTAAAGAGATATATGCAAGCTTGAGGTAACCTAGTTGTCAAGTGGAAACCATCCAGATTGTTTGAATCTTCGAATGACATAAAATTATAAAGGAGTTATTTGGTCTCCACCCTTGCAACCAAAATGACCCTCTCTTGAACCTCGCATCTCTTGACCCCCAAATCCCAAATACAATGAAATTGGGTTCCCGATTAAGGAAATTTGGGTTTTTGCCCCTAGAAATTGAGGTTTTTTTTTAAACTAGAGCTTTGAGGTTTTAAACAAAGTGAAATTAGATCTGAAAATTCAATTAAAGCTGATTACCACAATTTCTATGTTGAGTGAAGGGCTTTGAAGGATATATTGATATCTTTCATAAGGACATTAGAGAGAATTTATACACTAAAAGGAGAGGAAAAAGAGATTGAAGGCATTAAACAAGAAAAGCTATGAAAACCATAGTGATGAAATTACCACAGTGCTGGCATGTTATGAGTTGGAAAATAAATAAAAGAGATACATTACTTTGCATGAAATTTAATAGGTGAAGAACAAGCATCCTCATTCTATAGGGAAGTTTCCCTACTTGGTTCATTATTGGCATTATATTCCCTAAAGTCATTTCATATGAGTCCCTTTGAATGTTCAACTCTTGTCTCCTTTGACCTCATTTCCTCATTAAAACTTATTTGCACGGGAGCACATTTTGATGCATCATTATGGCAACACATGGTGCTTGACAATGATGGAAGGGTACAAATTCTTAGTTCATGGCTACCACATCCAAGAGGCACCCTCATGGGCAACATGTTTTTACCCTTGAATAGGGGTTTTACTTTATATATATATATATATATATATATATATAGCTAAAACATATTTAGGGATGAGAGACTTACCAATGTCCTGTTATGTTTAATGCCCAATACTACTCAATGATGAAGCCCCTCCCTTTAGGACATCCATACTTTAGATGACCATAATCTCTTTATAGACAACAATGGTAAATAACGTTTATGTAGTCCAATATTTTCTAGTGATCACATGACACCACCCTAATCATAATACCTTCCACAAACCCATCATTCAAGCTCATTTCCACACATATGTTTCCCATTATTTTTTTCCATGGTAAATCTTCTCACTAATTCTTAGAGAAATAGTCATCTTTTCTTTCAATGAATTATGATATTATGGTTTCCATATCTCTATAACTAAATCTAACTCATAACAAAGAACATAATACACAAAGGCTCAATTTTCATTTGTAATATCAATATTTCACCACCCCACCTTAACAATTGTTTCCCATGGAAACCCCCTCAAAGAAAGAAAATACAAGATAAACAATTTATAAATCTGATGAGATTATATATTCTTAAGTCTTATAGTCTCCCCTGTAGTCACATATTCATATTGTAATATACCAAAAATCGAGAAAAATTTTGACATTGAAAATAGACTCAATCATTGATAGCCAAATGACCTAACAAAATAGGAAAGGGATATGCATCATGTCTTATGCATCATTTTTCTCAAGAATCATTTTTTAGCATCATTTAAATCATTCACCATTTGATTCCCTCACGCTTATAATCCCCTTTGATATACTCCCAGCATGTGTAGAGAAGTTACAATATACAAATTAATGATGTATTGTTTTCCCAAGGAAAAATCACAATTTTATTCATAATGAACACAATTACATATTGTAGATGCTAAAAAGCATATGCATAAAACAATAGATCCTGGTGTCCAAGATCAATAAAAACTCATCAAAGAGTTAACACTAGTCTAATATTTTCTTCCTTTCTTTTTTTCCACTTTCCACCAACCAGTAGAGTTGAGTGTGGATGATATAATAGTCATTTGCTTCTCTTTTACATTCACTGGGTTTTCTTTATCAGAATCCAAACTTTCTGATGCATGAATTTGTTTGGTACCACTTACTTCCTTTTCATATGTAATCACATCAATCTATTGTTGTTGAACGGAAGGCACTGGAACTAATGCATAATTATGCTTGGCCTCTTCCTTCTATTAGGTGTTCTGGATTTCTGATCATTTATGTTTGTGGTGTTTTCTAAGTTTTTTGCACCTTCTGCTTATGCTTCATGAGTTTCTGAAAATTGCCAACCTTTTGGATTTTGAGGTTGTTTATTTTTTCTTTTGGGATATTTTTTAACTTGAGGACACACTCTTTGAAGATGGTTGGTTTCAAGACATGTACGACAGTGAAAATTTGTATTCTCATAGTCAAGGGGTTGTACCACTGCAGATTATTGTGAAACAACAAAATACGATCAGGTGAGCCGTTACTAAGATCTACCTCTACACAGATTCTGGCAAAAGTGAAAATGTCTTTTGTGACTCAATCTGCATTCACCTTTAAGAATTTCCCCAAAAATGTAATGCTAGATTATGTAACATGGCCCACATAGGGATTTTGGATACCACGTTTGCGTAAAAACTCGGAAACCAAGGTATCATGAATAAACCCGAATTGTCCCAAAACCATGGTCCCTCATTTAATACATAATCCTCATCTTTTGTTGTATCAAAATTTACAATAAGAAAACCCCTAGAACATAGATGGATATCACAACTTTATGTCCAAGTAGAGAAGATCCATTGATGTTGAGACTCCAATTTGGGCTAGAAACCATTAAATATACATATAATTTCCCTTGCATGGAAATCAACATAAATCTCATTTACCTCGGGCAAGTTGACTATCAAAGTTGGCACCTAGGTCATCTATTTCACGATATAGGGTCCAGGAATATTGGGAGGTTGTTCTGGAAGTTTTTGTGGCTCCACCTTCCCTTTGACTACATCCTTGAATGAAACTGGGCATTTTGAGCTAGATCTAGGGCACCCTCCAAGAAGTCTCATGTTAAGGATGTTGGTCGATTCAAGAACAATTCCATATTCCTACAACTTGTAGTGCTCTTGCAATGATTTCATTGCATAAATAATATTTTGAAGTCTTGTTGGAATACCCAACTGTTCTTGAATATTTTATATAAGAACTTATACCCGCTCCCAAATCCAAACCCTCATACAAATAGCTTTCCCTCTCAGTGTTATAATAAAAATTTGGAATGGGGCTCCTTCAAGCAAATCTAGGGGTTGATCTTCAAGATTCGTCCTTTTAATGATCTCAACTAGTCTGCACTCTCCAACTGCATTGAATTTGTGTTGATGCTCGAGGGACGCACTCCCACCTACCGTGGTCGTATGCAAACTGCAACCCCAGAACAGTAGTAATAAAATCCCTCAGTAAGACGTTCAATGTAATTAAACAACAAGATATCACGAAACTGGAGAGAAAAATGGAAACATAAGCATTGTTTTGCAGATCCAACATCAGGGTCTAGTAGGGAATACAATGGATATAACCCATACGAGGGCTTAGAGCCTACGTTTAGAAAAGGGAAACCAGATATGGAGATAATCTCATCCTCGGAGGCCCCTCTCTTCAAAATATCGCGAGATCCAAGGAAGAGAGATGTGATTGGTGTTTTTTGTAAGAGAATCATTGCCTGAAGGATACCATCCACCATCGCCTAACTAAATCTGAACTCCGGAGGTCAATAAACGTTGCATAAGGTGAAAAAAAATGGATTTTTGTGGTAGTGTAGCCCATGGAATGGAAAACCCCGATACTTCTCTTCAAATCTATCACATCCTCTATTTATCCACCAAATCAATCAAGAAACTGACTCATACACTTGTTTCATTGTTCTATATTTCATCTTTCTTTTTCCATCACAAATAGATAATGTATTGTTTCATTGTTCTCCATGTATATAGGGTGGAAACTTGAACCAAACCATCCCCTTTGTTGCAAATTGTGCCGAGTTAAAAACTTATTTTCTAAAACAATCCATACAATGGAAATGTCCTTTACAATTTTTCTACAACCACTACTTGCCTAGCATAGCCTCATTAAAAAAAAAAACCAACTTTATATCCCTATTGAAATATGTATTATCTTATATGAAGATTATCCCTATAATAAACTATTTTTCTCTCCTTTATGCAAACATATAGTATACTTTACAAAATAGTACCCTACAAGCTTCACATAACTATTTTAAACCACATTCTAAATCTATTCCCCATTTGGATACATGTTTAGGCCTATAAGCATTGACCAATTGATGATAAACTTTTGAATGAAACAACTTCACATAACTATTTTAAACCACATTCTAAACCCATGTAATCACCCTTCAACCAACTTATTCCCCATTTGGTTACATGTTTAGGCCTATAAACATTGACCAATTGATGATATACTTTTGAATGCAACAACTTCAATGAAGAAAGTAACATTATTTATCTTTCTTCTTCACCCATCCATGGGTCTAGGCTAGCCTAAATAATTTTTCCAATACTTATATATAAATATAGTACACACATGAAAAGCTTATGGATCACCCACTATATTTTTCAATTTATGTTTTATTTTATAATATTTGATACCCTCCATTATTTTAAAATTAAAAAGAAAAATCCCCCTCAAAGTTGGGGTGAAATTATACAAAACACCAAACTTTATTTTATGAAAAACAACACTCTCTACTATTTTGTTTCTCATTGAAACCTCTAAAAGGATAATGAAGAGAACAAAATATCCCCTAAAAATGTTTAAAAACCTCACCATAAGAGTTATAAAATACTACTGTAGAGGAATCTAGTACCATGAATTTTCCTTGATAAGTGTTTCTCAAATTAAAATATAGTGTTTTGGCATATTAAATAAACTTAGAAAGGGGGTGCCTCATAACTCTATCAAATAAAACTACTAGGGGTAATTAGGAGAAAATGAGAAATCATCCCTTCCTTAACTATCTAAAATTAATGAGATTTGGGTTCAAGATGTGATGTGCCACTTCTCCTTATCCCCTCTCCACATTATTAAGAACAACTCTTAAGCAAAAGAGTTGGTAGGGGAAACTAGGAGAAAATTACATATCACCCCTTCCTCAACCAAGTAAAATTAATGAGAGTTTGTTGGGGATGTGATGTGTCAACTCTCCTTATCCCCTCTCTACATTATTAAGAACAACGCTTATGTAAAAGAGTCTCTTAATAACTATAAAGTGAAAGATGAAATAGCAATCAAAGGAAATAATGACTTCAAGGTGAGGTTTCACAAAACATCCTTACCTTAGATCTATTGAAAGGTGGCTGGGTTCTATGGCTATCTTAAGGGAATTGCCAAGTGTGGCCTTATCATAGATCCATTGCAAACAACTTGATGAATTATTAAGAGGAATAGAGAGGGGAGGGAATATTGCATACTGTTGATGCCTAATCTCTAATCATTTTTACCTGGTAAGGGAGGGAGGGAAGGGGTGATACGTAAATAATTTACATTCACTTTTTGTTATTTTTTATTTAAATCTTGTTTTTCATTTTTTTCTTATAAATTTGATAGGTTTGACAATATTCTCTATTTACAAGTTCAGTTTATTAAAATTAAAATATGTAGACACTCCTAGATATCCATCTTCATTGTTCTTATTTGTAAAATTACAATATTTCGTTGTCAAAATCCCAATTTCACTACTTAAAAAATGTTAGTAAACTTTTATTCCATTTCATTTTCCTAAAGTTAAATTTTGGATTCATTCATAAGAAAAGATCTAGTTTATGATTTAAATTTTTCTTTTTTATGACATTTAAATTGTCATGGATATTTTATTTGAACAATTCATCACAAAATTCGTTGTAAGTTTAAAAAAAATACACAATGTTTACTTAAGGTTAAAATTTAAATTATTATTTTCTATTTTGAGAGTATACATGATATTAAGATTGTGCTTACTATTTTCAGAGGGTTGCAACTAGGGTTTGAATGAACTCCACACAACTAGTAACAACACCAATGGTTGGACCTATACGAGAATGATACTCCTTCCTTTAGTGACATTAGGATAGGGGATAGTATTCTTCAATGGCACCACATCCATGACCCAGGCAAGGAAATTCAAAACCAAGGCAAAGGAAATGAAGGATCAAGAAAAGAGGCCACAATAACCTCAAACCCTCCCTTGCATAAGCTCTCTTTAGGGATTTTCTTACCAAGAGAAATAATAGATAAGACATTTGAGGTCAATTCAAACTAGTTTGGGATTACGTGAAGAACCATGCTCTGGCCTACAAATTTCTAGGCATATGGTGGATTAAAAAAAAATGGCAGTCGAAAGGGAAAATCAAGTTGGAACTTGATGAAAACGGCTTCTTTATGGTAATATGCAAGCCTTCAAGAAAAAACCATGGTTTTGGAAGGAGGACCCACTATTTGCAAATCAGATGGATTATACCTCTGATTTTGGATAGAAAGATTCAATTAATACAAAGGATATTTCAGAGTCGTCCAAGTATGGATTCACCTATACTCCTTGCCAAGGTAATTCTTAGATGAATAAATACTTGTTAGCATAGGAAACACCCTGGGATACTACATTAAAGCTTCAAAAGCTACCAAGAAGTCCAAGTACATTTCTTACGCAAGAATATGTGTTTATATGAATATCTCTAAGCCACTGCCTAAATACATAGATATATGCTACCAAAATGAGATTTGGAAATAAACCCTAAATTAGGAACAAATTCACTTTCATTATAATCATTGTCATGAGTATGGCCTTTTCTTATGGAAAGCCCCCTCTTAACCCTAGCCATAAACCAACAAAAACAAGATCCAAATGATGAATAAGGTTTCTCTAAGCCTCAATCTCACCGAAGAGCCAAAAATCCCCTCCACTGCCACCCTCTATCAAAAAACCCAAAACAAATAAAAACTTCAAAACATTAACTGAGTTGGATAATTCATATCATCCATCCTAGAAAAACCTTGGGAAATCCTAAGGCCATGATCAACCTATGATGGAACCATACTTGGAAGTTCTTCCTACTCAATATTCAAAAGAAAACTAGAATGCCTTCAAAACAATCTTGCAACCAATACTTCAAGAGATTAATATGGAGGACCAAGAGAATGAAACCAATATGGATAACAATGAAAAAATGGACTTGGACACCCTTTATCTAACAAATTGGGCGAAATATTGGAAGGGTAGCACAATACTGGAACATCAACTGAAATTCCTAAGCAAAGCCTACATCTAAGCATGAATTCAAGATCAGAGAAAAGAATTAGTTATTTTAACTTTAGGGTCCCAACTAGAAGTTAAATCTCAAGATTTCAAAGAACCCCATAAATCACAAAAGGATGAAAAGAAAAAATACATAAATTTTAATTAGCAAATCTTTGAAGATCTTGGAGAACTACTAGTCAAATCAAGGAGAATCAATTTAATATTATAGGTTTATCCCTCCACTAACCCTCTTTCTCAATGAAATTTATCTCTTCGAATATAAGGGGCCTAAACTACAAGGTAAAAAAAGGCTCCTTATGAATAAATGGACGAAATATTCCCCAACTTTTATGATGATACAGGATACCAAATTCACTAGCAAACATATCGCTAAAACAACCTCAAATAAATGGAGGGATTGTTAATGCGTAGCCTTGGATGCTCATGGTCAATCTAGAGGCTTATAAACCTACTAGAATTGTCAGGAAACTTGAGTGTTGGACATGTTTTCTACCTCAAGGATACTCACTATCAATTTCAAACTAATTGGTTCAATGAAAATACACTTTATATCCAACATTTATGGCCCAACTCTCCTAAAAGACAAATATTGATTTTTGAGATCACTTAGCAACGTAGTACCAATTATCAGAGGCACACCTTGGATCATTAGGGGGATTTCAATCTAATTCAATCCCTCTCTGAAAGAAGGGAGGAATCAGAAGATTGGAAAATGAAGTTCATCTCTTTGGAGAAATAACAACCTCCTCAAATCTCCTAGACATTGACACTATCAATGGTGTTCATACCTGAAACAAAAAAATAAGGGGATCCCAACAAGTAGCTTCCAAATTAGATAGGTTTTCAATCTATGAATTTCTAATGATCAAATACCTATTCATGGAAGCTATAATTCTACCATATAAAGGAGCGAACCATTGGCTTATCATCTTAGACCTATACATAAGAGCCTCCCCAAAAAATATGCCCTTTCAATTTCAAAGATTTTGGGTCTCACATCCAACCTTTCTAGAGAACATGCAATAATGGTGGACTAAAATAGACCACATGGAAGGCTATGCAACATACGAATTCCAAAGAAAAGTCAAACATGTGAAGAATCAATTAAAAGAATGGAACAGAGAAGACTTCGTAAACATCTTTCAATATAAGAGACATTCAAAAAGAAAAATGGTCAACCTGTAACAAATAATTATTCTATGGGGAAGATCAAATGACTTCATTCAATAGGAATTCAGCTTCCTAACTCAATTGGAAGAAATACATAAGTAGGAGGAAATCCAATGGAGGTAGAAACAATGAATTTGTTGGCTTTCGCTCAAAGATGAGGAAAATTACATCTTTTCTTCATAAATCTATACTTTAGCGAAGGCATATCAACATAATTGTATTGCTTAAGAATCCTACATGTATCAAGCTTCAATATCATAAAGACATGGAGAAATAGTTAGTTTGTTACTACAACAATCTAATGTTGGTTCCATGCCTTGAATGAGAGGAAGCTATCATCAAAACCACACAACATATTCCCTCTTTGTTAACAAAAGAACAAAATGAATCCCTTATGAGGATTATATCCTATGAAGAGATGGAAGTTTTTATGATGTCTACGACTCACAATAAAACTCCAAGCCCTAATGGATTCACAATAGATTTGTATCATAATTGTTGGCATATAATAGGGAATGACCTCTGGAGGGTTGTAGAAGAATCTCAAAAATCCCTTTCAATTCTTCCAACCTCAAATGCCACTTTCTTTTTATTAGTTCCCAAAAAATAAATGGTTGATGAACCTAGTGGCTTCAAACTATTATCACTCTTTAATGTTTCCTACAAAGTAAACTCTAAAATTGTAGCCAACATTTTAAAGTCATTTCAGCCCAAACTCATCTCACCGGAACAATCAAGGTACATGGTGTCGAGTCGTAAAAAGGGTCTTTTTCACCTCTAATTACCTCACATTAACTTGTCAATCCAGGAATGTCATGTTATTTCAAAGAGTGTCTTAGTTTGAGGCTGTCATTTGTCAGAGTAATGCTAGTAGTATAGTGCTCAAAATACAAGAGTAAACATATGCTTAAAACAAGATCTACTTATAGCAAAGCACTTTAAAACCTAAATCCTGCATTCAAGAAACTAATCAATTTATCAGTCAAGGGTCCAGTAACAGTAACTCATCCCTCTATAAACTGATGGAACTAAAGATAATCAAGGAATAGATCATCAACCTGGGAACTAGACAACAAATGTCAATGCTCACTACAGTTTCAGATCGTTATGCACACCAAAGCAATGATAATGCAAATAACAGGAAATGGAACAGCAACTAGGAAATGGAAAAACAACTAAGAAATGGAAAAGCAACTAAGAAAATGTAACAACAACTAATTCTTATAAACAACGACGCCTTAATCTTCAGAAATAAATGCAGCAATCGTATCCTATAGAAATCAGATATCAATCTTTACTCTAAGAATAAATCAGACAGCACACAGAAATAGAACAACAACTGATTAGCAATGAAATATAGAACATCACTCAGATCCAAATGTGAGTGCACGATAAACCAAGATAAATAATACACACGGCACGCCTTAATATTGAGAAAACCAGTAATCAGATTTCGATACCACAAATATCAATCTTAGTAATTCGTAATGGAACAGCAATGCCAGTTGAACAGCAATCACAATTAAATGTAAACAATAAATGAATACAGTAATAACAATTATGAATGTTACAACACGGTTACTTTGTAATTGAATAGCGATAACATTCCATAAAGACCAGTAATATTATATTAATGATTAAAGGAATAGCAATGCGTTACGGAGTTAGAATGAGCAATACGACATTCCTGTCACAGCGAACGATATTACTCAGTCGAACATAAATCAAATATAACAGAGTCGTGATGTAAAATGACAAAACGCATCATATTACCGAACAAAGTTGATAATCAAAACCACACACGAACGAAAGATAATAGTACAGGAGCAAGTGTTCCGCCAGGGCCGGGCCCTTAGCCTCCAGGGACACACCGCTTGAAATTATTCCAGTATCAAAGATGGAACATCAACCAAATTTATATTAAAGCATTAAAACAGAGTTACAGCAGATCACTTCTCAATCGAGAGTCAATGATCAAAGTCTCAAATACAGAGAAAATTTACATAAAAAAATGACAGCAGCTTGTTTTTTCGGGCTAGCGGTGCTGCCTTTTTATAACAGCTAAAGCGGAGATACCAATGATGCAAAAATAGTTAAGGAAATGATCCCTCAGGATCAAAGGATCCTGAGGGATTCGCCAAACTGTTAATTCCCAGTTATCCATTTGTTTTCTTGCGCCGATTCGATATCTCCTTTTCCTTTCCTTGGCTGATATGCTTTAATTTGGATTGCCTTGTTTGCATGTGGTTCCCCGCCAAAGGGACTGCAGTTAACTTGGCCCTGTCTTTTTCTTTGGAACGGAAATCTTTCGTTTTTCCCTTTTCCTACATAAGAAATGGCAATTATTAGTGTTTTCGTGTTGCATATAAATCCTATAGATTTTTTCATGATTTCTTATTATCTACCTAGTTCATGAGGCAAAGGGGCTATGAGTCTTAATGAAAATATGACAAAATAATCAACAAAAACATGCCTTCTTCAGTACTCCACACACCCCCCTGCTTACCCTTTTTCATAACCTCATGAAAACATTGTAGTTGACATGTAAGGCAGTGAGAGAGTAGTCTAGAAAAGGGATCTCATGTGGTGGTCTACAGCCATGATGCCTAACTAGGTGTTCAAAAAGATGGCTTGTCTGACCCTCAGGCATCTCATACAAGGCTTGGTATCTAGGTGCAGGGTTCCAAATAATCGGACTCCAGAACCTATATCATAACCAAGATGGCCCTTCCCTCAAGATAAGTTCACCATAGAAGTTCAAGCGATGCGACTAACTTAAAGTTCTCATAATTAAATGGTTCCTTGTGTTGGATATTCATATTAGAAATCTGATATCGAAATGTAGCAGCATCAATGGCAAGGTCTTTAATAGTGAAAAAATATTCTATTCCCTGCCGATTGATTTCTGTATGAATGGGTCCTAATGCTTCAATCACACCTGGAGTCCTCATGACGTTCCTATGTTCCCTCCATAACTGTACTGGATTTCTAGGCTCAGCTCTTACCCATAAGTCTAATCTGTTTTCTTGTCTTTGGAAGGAATTATAGGCTTTAAGCCATTTGATTTGATTAACTCCAAACGAAATAAATGCCTGCAGTTGGATATCCCCAACAAAAGGGTCAGGGTTCTGCTCTGTATCTTGGTCTAACACGAGGTTATGTAGATAGAATTCACACAATAATCTTTGAACCTTTACTCCATAGTGCTTACAACAATTTATAAAATCATCAATCGTATTAATTTGTATAGGGGCTCCTGCTCTAACAGCCTTTATTTTCAATTGCAAATATCGTTCCATTAAAAACAAGGCATAATTCTTAGCAGGGGCTCTACATGCTAGGACGTTAGTGTATAAAGAGCATAAGGTATCCATTTGCTTGATAACTATATCTAACCTATGAGTTACCTTTGCGAATTTTTCTTCTTCCTTTCACCATCCTTCAAAGGCCTGGCTTTTGGATAAATTTCCATTCCTTAGCTATTGTTGTAATTCTTCATACTTTTGTCAAGAAACCATTTGTTCTGTAATTTTTTCTATTGCTTGTTGAGCTTGCATCAAACCCTCTCGTAGGGTTACTATCCTCGAATCACTGTCCCACATGGTAATGGTGAGTGGAAGGTTCACTTGAATCTTCTTATTGCATCGTCTCATGTTTATGGTTCGCATTTCTCCAGATGGTTGTGCCTCTGTCTGAACTTCTTTGTCACAAGCTGATATATCATCTATTTTTACTTCAACATGGGCAACAGTTGAATGTTGTTCCTTTTGGTTTTGAATAGTAGACTGCTCCTCAACAGGGTTTTGAACAGTAGGTTGGACTTGAGTACTCCGAACCTTTTTCCTAAGGGGTCTTGCCGGAGTGGTTGCATGTCTCACCCCCGAAGTCCTTTTTACCCTCTTTCTCATTTTCAAAACCTTGATTTGTTGTCGAAGTCGAGCTATCACATTCAGTAATCTTTGTTGTTCTTTCCGTAATATTTTAATTTCTTTTGTTTTCTTTGAATAAACGGTTGTCTGTTTACTCGGGCCTGGACTGTTATCTCTGCCAATTCCCTGGTTTTCTTCTTGGGGTGCTCCTTCCTTGTTCTATTCGGGTTGCTTAGGAGTAAAAACCATAGCTGATTTTGTTATTTCCTAGGTGACTTCTTTTTCCACCCCTTCTTCTTCCTGGAATTCTTCCAGTGTAGTCTAGCTGGGAATAGATTGTTCCTTCTCCGTATCACTTTTTTCTCCTGTCATACTTTCATCATGAACAAGATTATTCTATTCTTCTACTTCCTCGTCGCGTAATTCTTCGGGTGCATTTTTGTCCTGAGCAGAATGTTCTTTTGGTTCCTCTTCAATATGGAGGCCTAGCGGGCTGAGAGGTTGGGCATATTCGCCCATATTGGCTAGAATTTTGGCCAATTCATCTTCTTCCAATGGATTTTGTAATGGGTTGTCTTCGCGTTGCTCTGTTTCTTCCTCCTCCTGCCCAGGCTGCTTGGTCTCTTCCTCCGTTTCTCCTCCCTCATTTCCTTCCAATCCTTTCTCATTCTCTTCTCCTTTCGATTGCGGGGGTTGCTCATCCCCTGAATCATATATCTCCATTGGTTGGCTAGTATCCCCTTGGGAATTTTCCAGCCTCCCTCTAATCTGTGCCAATCTGACTGATTTCCTCCATTTTAATGGTCTATCTGGTGTACTAGTAGTATGCTTACATTTTGGGGGTGGCATAGTCAATCCCTCATCTATCATGGCAATTAGATCTTCCTAGTTGCTCTATTTCTGAGCAAGACTATGGCTAACTATCAACCGTATCAGCCCATGGTAACTTACTACCGATTCTGCATGTTGTGAATTTTTCATGCTTCGGGAAACATCATGAAGTAATGAATTTAAAAATGTAGGTAAGTTCACAGAGCATTTATGTTTTAATACGGCTAAAAGTTTAAGGTGTCGTGGTCTTACCACGTCTTTCCTACCTTCACAGGTGATGTAGCTCTAGATGATCTTCGCCACTTCTGCCCACGGATCTCCTAATGCTGCTGGTAAAACTCCCTTTCCTCTGACTGTCAGGTTCTGGCCTTCATCCTGGAAGATTTTTATGATCTTTTACAGTCTCTCCTTCTTTAACGTCCACACAGGTCTAGTGGCTGGCAATCCCAAGACCTTTGCAATTATGTCATCGGTGACTGCTATGTGTCTCCCCCTTACTGTGGAGTGATATTCTTGCAAGTTCTGCAAGAATTCTATTTCTATGGTCTCGTTGGATTCCTGTAAACGATTGAGATAAACTAACCAACCTACCCTTGCGAGGATTTCTCCATGCACCATCAGATACTGTCAATACCTGTGGTTCTCTCTAAATTGATCTTCCTCCCATACTCTTAGCTCACAGTAAAATCACAGAGATGGCAATGGAACAGTAGGTTGTTCAAACTGTTAGAACACAAAGAAAATAATGAAACAGCAGGACTCGCTCAAATCTTGCATCACTTACTAATTTCCATAGAGCATACTACGGAAATGGCTTAGGAATAGCAAGCCATGCAAATTGAAAAACAATATACCATTGAGCCTTGTTATTCCCAAGTAAACATTTTTCTGAATAATAGTCTGACAGGTATACCAACGAATTATGAGGTTACCTGCCTCCCCCCTGCAATGTAATAGGTTGTCCTCGGCCGTCAAATGAGGGAGTGGCATGCCGAACTGCCAGAATACAGAGTCATAAAGGAACAGCATATGCCGAAATGACATGTGTTACAAAAGGAGAGGATTGGCGAAATTGATGTGTATAGTAAAATCACTTAACAAATAAGAGACTATTGTGATATGATGCGAGGTTGGGAGGATAGGATAGCTGACGTGCACACAGAGTCTAATGCGGTCATTATCAACTTTTTCGTCATGATTGGTTATAATAGATTTTCATGTGTTTAATGGTTCGGGGAAATGATATACATAATCTTATGTGACCTATTACAAAGGTATAAGACACAGAAGGGTGTTGATGATTACTATTGGTGTATAAGGAATGTGACTTCAATACCATTAACAAAACTCTGCTGCCGACAGGTGTCCATAGCCTTGAAAAAGTTGTTTGTTTCACCCATGGAACCATGATCCTTTCTGTATGCTTAGGAAGTGTTGTGTAATGTCAAAATGTAGGCCATTATGCTGGCTTGGTGACCAGTTAGCCATAATTCCATTCACCAAGAAGGAGTGAAAGGTGGGCAGGTCGGCTCATGATTAGACTTCCTATTCCAAGGACTCTTTATTTTCTCTGATGTGCCTCTTGGATCATATCCATAGTGTGGTGGCCATAGTGGGAATGCCACTTCACTTTCTTCCTTATGATCATGGTAGGCTAGCTCTTGATGAGACCCCCTATCCTGCATTTGACAACCCATAAGTTATATAAACTTTTTTTCTCGCTTTTTTTTCATAAAGTACTTCCCTATTTATACACAAAGGGTGGTTCAGCACTCTTTAAGAGTAGGAATGGTGGAAGAAGTCTTAACATCTCAATAGGAAAATACAAACCCTTTGTTCTTATTCCTTAATAATGATCAAAGAAGATTATAAGAATTTAAAAATAACCTAACATCATAAAGATAACCAATCATATCAGTATTAATAGAATAATGATAGCAAAAATAATGGATGATTGTGTCCTTTCCTCTTTCCTCTTATCAATTCATAGCAATATCTTGTAAAAATATCGATTTTATATAATTTACTAATTTCAGTATGTTGTAGTTTTGTATCCATTGCATAAGTGTAAAGTTGTGCTCCAAAAGACTTGAAACAACAGGGACAACAAGCATCTTTAAATTGGAACAACGAGGAGAACAAGCATAAGTAAAAGGAATACGAGAATGTTGTCGTTTCAAAAAGGAAGAGCAAAAAAAATACAAGTGTTGTTCCTTTAAAAAATGAACGACAGAAAATGCAAGTGTCATTCCTTTGGAAAAGGAACAACAACAACCAAAAGTGTTGTTCCTTTGGAAAAGGAACAATGGAAAACACAAATGTCGTTCCTTTGGAAAAGGAACAGCAAAAATCACAAATGTCGTTCCTTTGGAAAAGGAATAGCAGAAATCCAAAGTGTTGTTCCTTTGGAAAAGGAACAGCAAAAAATGCAAATGTCATTCCTTTGGAAAAGGAACAACAGAAATCAAAAGTGTTGTTCCTTTGGAAAAGGAACAGCAAAAAACTCAAATGTGGTTCCTTTGGAAAAGGAACAGCAAAAATCAAAAGTGTTGTTCCTTTGGACAAGGAAGAGCAGAAAACGCAAATGTCATTCATTTGGAAAAGGAACATCAAAAATAAAAAGTGTTGTTCCTTTGGAAAAGGAACAACAAAAAACGCAAATGTCGTTCCTTTGGAAAAGGAATAGCAAAAATCAAAAGTGTTGTTCCTTTGGAAAAGGAACAGCAAAAATCAAAAGTGATGTTCCTTCGAAAAAGGAACAACAAAATGAAAGTGAGAAAGGAACGGCTAAAACAAAAGGTGTTGTTCCTTTGAAAAAGGAACAACAAAATGAAAATGTTGTCCCTTTAGAAAAAGGAACAGCAGAAATAGCAAAAGTGCACACAAATGTTGTCCCTTCAGAAAAGGAACATAAAAAATGACAGTGTTGTTCCTCTTGAGAAAGGAACAGTAGAATGGTGAAGGTGCTGTAAAGTGCAAAGAAAAAAATAGAGTAATTTATAATAACAAAAAAAAGGAATTATGTACGAAATGTAAAAAGAATTGAATCATTTAAAGAATCATAGGTGAGGAAGATTTCTCTTCCTCCTCCAAAATTTGGATGTCACAGTCTTCGCGTAGTTGCTGGTAGAAGGACTCCCAAGTAAGTGGTTTACGATATAGTCGAACTCGGTGGCCATTTGCCTTGAAAGTATATCCAGATCCATCAATGGTGGTTAGAGCAAGGGTGTCATTATCATGTACCTTCTGGATTTCATATGGCCCAAGCCAACGAGTCTGAAGTTTCCCAGGAAAATCCTGAAACCTGGAATCGTAGAAAAGCGCCTAGTCTCCTTCACGGAAGACTTTATTTTTAATGAGAGCATCATGCCATTTAGCTAGCTACTGTTGGATTAATGCAGTGTTTTGGAGGGTAGAGAGCCTAATTTCATCTAGTTCATTGATCTGCTGTAATCTATTAATTTATGCCTCATTAAAATCTAGGCCGACTTCTTGTGTTGTTCATAGTGTTTGGATTTCAAATTCTATGGGAAAAATGGGTTCCTTTCCAAACAACAATTGGTATGGTGAATAGCCGGTAGTGCTTCTCCATGTTGTTCTGTAAGCCCACAAGGCTTCTGGTAGTCTTGTAGCCCAATCGTGTCTATGTGACGCAATGGTTTTTGTTAAGATTGCTTCTATTATTTTATTGATGCTTTCTACTTGACCATTTTCCTGTGGGTGGTATGGAGTGGTCATTTTGTGCTAGATATCATAATTTTTTAGTGTTGCAGTAATCTTGTTACCAGCAAACTGTGGTCCACCGTCTGTAATTATATCTCTTGGAAGCCCATAGCGCACGAATATATGGAACAGGAACTGTACGACAGAACCCTCTGTAGCTCTCAGCAATGCCTCTACTTCAACCCATTTGGTGACATATTATGTTGCTACCAAAATATATGTTTTCTGGTTCGAGGATGGGTTAATTGGTCCAACGAAATCGAGGGCCCATCACTCGAATGGTTTAATAACTAGTCGTGGATTCAGGGGGATTTCATCGGACTAACCAAGGCGTCCTGCTCTTTGGCAACTATCACAGGCTTGAACGAACTTCTTTGCATCTTTGAAGATCGTGGGCCAATAATACCTTGTTTGCAGGACCTTATGCCTAGTTCTATGATCGGCGAAATGTCCGCCACATGGTCCATCATGACAAGCTTTTAAAATGTCAAAAATTTCATCCTCGCGCACGCATCTCCTAATGTGCATATATGCCCCTGTATGGAACAAGTAGCCCCGAATCCAAGAAAATCGAGCACTTCGCTGGACAATCTGCTTTCGTTCATTGGGGGTTAGATGTTTCGGTAATTTACCCACTGCTAAGTAATTCGCAACATCAGTATACCAGGGTGTTCTAACAATGACGAAAAACAAAACCTCATCTAGAAATTGATCTTTAACTACTGCTATGTCCACTGGTTTCGGCATTCGCGAGAGAAAGTCAGCTACAGGATTTTCTTTTCTAGGTCAGTCCTTGATTGTAATATCAAATTCCTACAATAAAATTAGCCATCTAGTTATTCTACCATTTGTGATTGGTTTATTTCCTAAATATTTTATGGCAGAGTGATCTATATACAAGATAATGGGATATCCAGTAATTTAATGCCTGAATTTATTGACAGCATGTATTATAGCTAGAAATTCCTTTTCAGTAACAGTATAATTTAATTCAGCAGGAGATAAATTCTTGCTCATATAATAAATTGCATACAGTTTTTTGTCTTCTTCCTACCCAAGGATTGCTCCAATAGTTGTATCTGAGGCATCAGATGAAATTTGAAATGGCAGGTCCCAATTTGGTCCTCGAAGGACTGGGGCTGTGGACACAAGCTTCTTTAGATCCTGAAAAGCACGGTCGCATTTTTCTGTCCAAAGAAAGTCAACATTACCTATCAGTGCACATAGAGGTACAGCAATATGTGAAAAATGTTCTATAGACCTTCTATAATAACCAAAAAATCCAAGAAAATTGCGTACCTTTGTTTGAGTTGTGGGAGTAGGAATTAGCAAAATTATTTGAATTTTCGTTGGCTCTACCTGTATGCCAGCTGTTGAGGTATAATGGCCTAGAATAAGTCCTTCAGTCATCATCATATAACATTTTTCATGGCTCAAACAAAGCCTGGTGGCAATGCAGCGCTGCAAGACTTTTTCCAGTGTGTCCAATGCTGGGTCAAAATCGTCTCCGTATGGTGTAAAGTCATCCATGTATACTACGAACCCTTCATTTATTAAGTCTGAAAAGATACTCAAGATAGCCCTTTGAAATGTGGCAGGAGAATTACATAAGCCAAAAGGTAGAACTCTGCAGGCAAATGTTCCCCAAGGACAAGTAAAAGTGGTTTTGTCTTGGTCTTCAGGGGCAATCTGAATCTGATTGTATCCACTGAAGCCATCTAAGAAAGAAAAGAATTTCTTTCCTGCCAAAGTGTCTAATACTTGGTCAATGAATGGAAGGGGAAAGTGATCTTTTTGTGTTGCTTTATTTAGCTCTCTATAATCTACACAAATCCTCCACTTTCCATTTTTTTGTGGTACCACAACAAATGGAGAGACCCATTTACTATCGGAGATAGGGTAAATAAAGTTGACATCTAAAAGTTTTTGAAGTTCAATTTTTACAACGTCTTTTAGATGAGGATTGAGTCTCCTTTGTGGTTGGTGAATAGGTCTCACATCCTTTTCTATGTAAATGTGGTGTGTACATAATTGGGCATCAATTCCTTTCATATCAAGGTATTCCCATGCAAATTCTTCTTTATATTTCCTCAATAGTTGGATAAGCTTCTCTTCTTGTTTGGAAGTCAGGTTGGCGTTAATGTTTAAAGTCTTTCCTGACTCAATTTCTACAATTTTTCTATTTGAAATAGAGGTAGTAGGTATTGTTTGCTCGTGTGTATCTTTAAGAGGATATTCTTCTAATTCACTATCAAATGTTGCTTCTATCATGTGACATTATATGTGGGATCTGGATTCATCTTGGCTAATAAAATTTTTAATGGCATCATCTTTTGTTTGGTCTTTGAAATCAAGGGCCTCTTCTATGGTTAATGGAGATCTAATATTTTCGGTGAGGTATGATACAGGATGCTTGTTAGTTTTTATTATTGTGACACTTGGCTATGTTGGAGGATATAAAGCTAGGTTCTTGATATTTGCCCCTCTATTTATGGTCATATTGCCTTGTTGGCAGCCAATATAAGCATCGGCAGTTGCAAGCCAAGGTCTGCCTAAAATCAATGGATGTCCATCGAGTTGGTTTTTGGGGTTTATTATCAGAAAATCAGCCGAATACTCTCAGGAGTCAATGGATACCATGACATCATGTAGTGTGCCCTCTGGCCTAACCACAAATCGGTCAGCCAATTCTAGTAAAGTAGATGTCGGTTCTACTGATGGAATGCCCAGTTTTTGGCAAGTGGTAGTTGCTAAGATATTAATTGTAGCTCCTAGATCAACTAAGGCATTTGAAAAGGTTTGACTATAGATTTGTACGGTTAATATTGGATTTCCTGGGTCTTCGTACTTAATGGGTGTTTCTTTCCTAATAATAAGTCGGATAGAGTGCCAACTACTTGGACTCTTGGATTATTTGTTATTTCCCTCCTTGTTTTATTTATACATAATTCTTTGATAGTCTTTACATATATCAGGATGTCTTGAATGGCTTGGAGGAATGGGATTTTTATGTACAGGTTTTTTAGTTCTCCCGGAATGTCAAAATTAGGATACTGTATAGGTCAAGGCATAATTAATCGTTCTGGGAATGGGGGAGAGGATGTGGTTTCTTGATTATGAATTTGTTGTCTGGCCACATCCTCTTCTTGTGGCGGTTGTTCTATAGGTAATTGATTTTCACTTTGAGTTGTTTTATCTCCCTCTGTTTCGATGATACGCCCAGATCTTAATTGAAGGTCATTACACTCCCTTAGATCGGTTCCTATTTCTGGTGTTTCAATTATTTGAATAGATTGGACCGGTCTGTTATTCGGATTAGGGTTGGGCTGCGTTGGGAGTTGCAATCTTAAGTTAGGCTGGGGGTTTTGTGTAAGGCTGGCAGTGTAGGTTGAGGGAGTGGGATGGTTCCTACTGGCTGATTCATCGGTCTTTGCCAGTTTGTCTACCAGGCTTGACTCTGTGAAGTAGGAGGGGTCCATTGTGCTGGATATACATTATTTTTCCAATATGGTGGGGTATAGGGAAAATTTGGCCATGGAGATGATGAAGGGAATGACTGTTGTGAACAATTCGGGAAGGGAGGTTATTTTTCCACATTGTATTATATTGTTGAGCATGATATTGTGGAGGTTGAAATGAAGAAGCTAGATCTGAAAACATACCTGATTGTCATGGCTACCAATCACGACGTTGATTGAGTAGATACACCAATTCTGGCTCTTCTTCCACTTCCTTGTATACCGCTTTCAATCCAGGAAGTGAGGGACAAATCTCTGTAGAGTGGTCTTTTGTACAAATGGCGCAAACTTGGACTGCATCTAATGGACACTCCTTATGGTTGTGTTTCTTTCTGCATCTAGGACAGAAGATTGCCATATTCTATTCTGCCTCTGCTTGCATTTGTTTGGCCTGCATAATATCAAGTTGTGTTGTCGGTGTCCCCAATATGTCAGTTTTAAAATTTTCCAACAAATTTCCAATTTTTGCACGAGTTACTCCTTTTGCCGAAATTCTGTTATCTCTTGCAAACCGATCATGTTCTGCTGGTTTTAGTATTGTGCTGCCTGTCGAACTCCTGATACATAGATTAATAATGTCAGCAATATTTTCTTCATAAATATCTCCTTTTCCCATAATATTTAATGTTTCAATCTGTTAGAGCCTAGATTTGCCTTAGGATGGAAAGGCAAGGTTCTAGGTCCACATCAAACCACGCTCAGCCTCATAGCTAGCCCTGCGAGGACAGGAGAGGGCTCTCTCTGGATCAACCTTGGCAAAGGATAATCGATGGGGCTTGAGATGACTGAAATAAAAATTATTTTAGGCTAGGTATTTGAATTTGAGTTTTTGGGGTTTTGAGTCGGAAAATGGGAGAGGCAAATTTGGGTCCGCGGATGAGACATAGTTTTTTGCAGAGTTCTGATTGGGGCAACGAAGGCAAGTTTTTTGATGCTTTAGAATGAATTAATGGATGGATCAGACTGGTTAGGAGCCAATGAGGGCAAGATGGTCACAAGAGTCCTCCTCAAACAGATGAAAACATTGAAAATTAAAAAAACTTCAAAGCAGAGCACAACAGTCCATTGAATTCTACTTTAATCACTCAGTTGTTTAATTTCATAAGAAAGGAGAAGGGAAAATGATACACATAAAAAAATATGAACTTACAATTACATATAGAAACACACAATCAAAACATAGAGCCACATGGATCCCAACAAGTGCTGCAAAACCCTTGTCTTTCCTTAGCCAGAAATGCAGAGATAGAAAGTACAATGATGTGCCAAGCAATCCCAAGTATCCAAACCTGAAAATAACTCAGAAGATACATGATATATACCATCCTAAACCAATCCCATGCCTCTAGGGGTCGAGCTCATCATTCTAGGAGTTGTTTCAACCAATTCTAAACAAAGCACTAAAATCTAGGCAATCAAACAACTTGCCTCTATAAGGTAGGAAACTGATTCATTCATTAAATTTTCACTTTTTAATGAATGAATCCTCTAGAACAAGTAAAAATATGCCAATATTACATCATGATCCTTCAATTACACCAAGATAGGTCAATAATTACATCACAAAGAAAAACTATCAAACTGGCCAAATTTCTGAACTGGAAGGTGAAAAATTGAGCAAAAATCCTCTATGCGCCGCGCCCAAATTCTCTATGCATCGCGCCACTTTGGAGCTAATTTTGAGGCACCTCCCAAAGTCCCAATTGAGCTCATGATAGATAGTTGGAAAGTGCTGCCAGTCTAATTTCCAAACCAAGTGGAATTTCTGGATTTGGATGTCATTTTCCCCTCCAAAACTTCAATCTCCAAAGACTGCTTCCTGTGTGTCAAAATAGGGGTAGTGAGGTCATTTTTTGAGTGTTTTTTGACCTTTTGAAGGCTCAAAACCTACCTAAATTTCTTGCCCATGAACAAGAAACCATAATTTTTCATGAAAAATCTAGAAATGTATCTTTTTTGTGATTTGGAGCCCTCTAACAAAAGCGAGCGCCACGTGGCGCGGCGCATCGGGAGGAAAACCCTGTGTTAAAAATTTATGCGCGTAGCACCTTTTTGCAGACCCGTTTTGAGGACCTTACCATGGTCCAAATTGGGCGTGGGATAGCTTGTTGGAAAGATTATTTAGTCTACTTTCCAACCCAACTTGAATGTTTCCATTTGGAGTTCATTTTCCCTATAAAAAGTCAAATCTCCCAAGACTGATAAAAATGTGCCAAATGAGGCTGCCTCCAGGCAGAGTGTTGTTGCAGGCAACCTTTGAAGATGTTCCTCAACTCAAAATTGAGCTCACGATAGCTCATTGGAAATATCTTTGTGTTTAGTTATCATTTGAATCATCAGTAAGTCATTTGGCCAACCATGCTAGGATAAAACGTGATTTTCCCAAGGTCACTTCAGAGGTGCATCAATTGTCCTGAGGCAACTGTATTTTTGACATTTCTCTAAAACCATGACACCTGTGTAAAAATTGAAGGAGGTTTTTATTTATTGGCCTATTGTTGACAAAAAAATCTATCATTTTTCCCAAATTCTTCTTTTCTTGCTCAGAAGCATCATTTGAGTAAAACCTACCCCGATGTGTGGAAAAGGGGATTTGTCGAAATGAAGCAAAATGAAGGGGATAAGGGGCTTCTAAATTCTTGAGAAAATTTTGGGAGGTAGCGAGGGATGTTAGGAAGCAGAGGAAAGTGGAATTTCAAAGATCTAGTGAGGGGAAGGGGTCCAAAAGGGCTAAACACAGGCCCAACCTAGGAAATTGTTAACTTGTAGCAAGAAACTAGGGTTTGTACAAAAATGAGGAATTTGAGGGATATCAGTGATGGGAAGTGTTTAATAATGTACATTAAGGATAATGGAAGGTGTATGAACATCAGGATATAATTTTTGCTGATGATTTGACCATCCAAGAGAAATTTCCTTCAAAACCCTAGGAGAGGGAAATGACCTTACCTAGGCGCAATTGAAGCATGAACAAGGCATGAAATGACCCAGTGGAACTTGGCATGATGATGACAACCCTCTGAATAATGGTACACTCTACCGAATGGTGATATGAAGCTCTTGGGACAGCCATTAGGGTTTGGGAATTTTAAGTATGAGACTAGGGTTTGGTGCATTTGGGATTTTGGGAAAGGGAACTTGGGATTAGGGGTATGTGAATTTGGGGAATAAGGAAAGCAAGGAAAATATGCAGTAAGGGAGTGATGAGCAAAAAAGCCAAAAAAAAAACCCTAGTAGCAATCTCCTTTGCAAATTTTGAAGAGATAGTGTTTGCTTCCCTTAACACACTTCACCATTCAACAAGCACCATCAACAACCATCAATCTTGGATGAAAAACCATGAGAGCAGTTCAACCTACTTGTATCGATGGCAAGGCATAAGTTTTGGGTGATTTTGGAGAGAATTTGGGAATTTTCGGGCTTCCTGGATGTATGCGCCACGCACTCAGCCCAATGCGCCCCGCCTCACCAATGCGCCACGCCCGTGTTAAATTTCACTGCAGACTAAGGCCCAATGCGCCGCGCCTCCTGCCCAGTGCGCTGCGCTGAGCAACCTAGTGCGATTTTCACCCACACTTCACACTTACTCACCAAATTTTCTTTGTTGCGTGTAAATGAACTATTGAAGCACAAAAATATCTCCTATGGCATGGAATTTGATTCTTCATTTGGCAAACCCACTTTTGTAATGTTGCAGACTTTGGCACTTTCACATAACTCTGTTTTTGCTTCCACTTTGATTTTTTGGCTGAATGATGAAACTTCGTCTATTTTTGTAGGAATGATTGGCATGTAATTTCGGCAAAGGATGACTAGGGCTGCGCCTGAAGTACCTCATGACTGAAAAACTTTAAAAATTACATATTTATTACAAACCATAAATTTGATGATTTCTTCTTCAAAACAGAATTTTGAAGAAGAATCATGATCAAACATATTGACGATGAAATTTTGCAATGAAAAATGATTTTGAACCTCCCTCATGTGCTTGTGGACATTATTAGACCTTTTGAAGATGAAACCCTAGACCTAACGACTAAAATTACCCTTTTGCTGACCAAGAGACCAAATAGGACTATGAATGACTTTAAAATTGATTTTGATGTATAGACACAGACCAGCTGATACATGACATGAGGGAGATGAGTGACAAGACAGTTCCGTCAGAAAATCGATGCTCCTAATGGAATGCAAATGATTGGACTGGATGAGACACCTAAAAATGAAATGCAACAAAAGAGATTTTGATCGCTGACGGAGGGATGAAAAGACCGACTCTAACACAATCCATTGTTCCTTCATTCCCCTAATTAACGTTGTTTTCAATACATTATTAGGTAAGGGTAATGATGCATAAGGAGACCTTTGAAGATTATACTGGAAATGTTCAACATACTCTTCTAATGTTTCATTTGGTCTAGCTACCATCTGAAATATTTCATCTTTTAATTCTCTAGACCTACAATAATCCTGATATTTTTTTAGAAAAGAGTCCTTCATTTGATCCTAGTTATTTATAACACCACCACCCAATCCCATAAACCATCTTAAAGCAACCCCTTTTAATGTAGAGGGAAATATTTTCAGTTTCTCGGGATCGGTGGTGTAGTCATATCCTCTACACAGCACGTCAAATTCGAATAGGAATGCATCTGGATCCTTTGATGTAAGGCCATGGAATGTAGGGATATGCTGGAGAGGAATTGCTTTCATAGGTGCATTAGCTGCAGTATCCACAATGGGGTGTTGCAATGTAGAGGTTTGGGTGTTTGGCTGGTTTTGGGCCATTTGGTAAAATATATGCCAATAACCTTCTGGGATATCTAGGAGGGTATTCCTAGATTATCGAGGAGGAATGGTTTTAACGGGAATGGCCTTGACAGCTCTTCCTTTATCCAGGATAATGAGAGTACCTAATGTCTAGGGGATTCAGGTTCTTGAATTTCTTCAACTTCACTATAAATTATTTTTGCAGCACTTCCCTTATCTGGACTGCTTAATGGCTGAATTACCCCAAGAGGAGATCTTGGTTCTTCAGTTTCTCTTTTCTCTCCTCTTCCTTCACAGAGGTTGCTAAGATTCCCTTCTTGCAATGGTTTTGGGCTAGAATTTTCAATTTCTTGAAAATCTTGCTCTTTGGTTTGACTATGCACCTCAACAAAGGCTATAGATGGTGATCCTGTGGCCTGAAGGGAACTAGTAGGCTGTCGAGAAGTAACTTTTCAAGGTCCTACTGAAGGCTGACATTCTGCTTTCTTAAGAATTTCGTCTATAAAGGTCGATCGGCCAAGGGTGACGGGCCCCTTAGCTTTATCAGGCTTAGGTAGAGGGTTGGGATTCCTTTCTGGCTTTTTCTGCTTAGTCATGCACACAAATCAACTGCTAAGTTCTACCCAAACAAAATCAGCAACAAATCTGCAGGAAAGCGGGCAGGGGAGCAAGGCTATTACATACTCCACACGCAGGTTCTTACCTTCCACTTTTAAAACCCAAATTCTTTCCTAGCAAGCTCTTACACTACTCTGAAAAGAGACAAATGGCTACACTCTTCCCCAGCAATGGCACTAAAATGTCGAGTCGTAAAAAAGGTCTTTTTCACCTCTAATTACCTCACATTAACTTGTTAATCCGGGAACGTTTTGTTATTTCAAAGAGTGTCTCAGTTTGAGGCTGTCATTTGTCAGAGTAATGCTAGTAGTATAGTGCTCAAAATACAAGAGTAAATGGATGCTTAAAACAAGATCTACTTACATCAAAGCACTTTAGAACCTAAATCCTGCATTCAGGAAACTAAGCAATTTATCAGTCAAGGGTCTAGTAACAGTAACTCATCCCTCTGTAAACTGATGGAACTAAAGATAATCAAGGAACAAATCATCAACCTGGGAACTAGACAACAAATGTCAACTCTCACTACAGTTTCAGATCGTTCTGCACACCAAAGCAATGATAACGCAAATAACAGGAATCGGAACAGCAACTAGGAAATGGAACAGCAACTAAGAAATGGAACAGCAACTAAGAAAATGTAACAGCAACTAATTCCTATAAGTAGCAACGCCTTAATCTTCGGAAATAAGTGCAGCAACCGTATCCTACAGAAATCAGATAGCAATATTTACTCTAAGAATAAATCGGACAGCACATGGAAATAGAACAGCAACTGATTAGCAATGAAATATAGAATAGCACTCAGAGCCAAATGTGAGTGCACGATAAACCAAGATAAATAATACACACGTCACGCCTTAATATTGAGAAAAGCAGTAATCTAATTTCAATACCACAAATATCAATCTTAGTAATTCGTAATAGAACAGCAATGCCAGTTGAACAGCAATCGCAATTAAATGTAAACCACAGATGAATACACTAATACCAATTTATGAATGTTACAACACGGTTACTTTGTAATTGAACAGCGATAACATTCCATAAAGACCAGCAATATTATATTAATGATTAAAGGAACAGTAATGCATTACGGAGTTAGAATGAACAATACGACATTCCTGTCACAGAGAACGATATTACTCAGTCAAACATAAATCAAATATAATAGAGCCATGATGTAAAATGACAAAACACATCAGATTACCGAACAAAACTGATAATGAAAACCACGCACGAACGAAAGATAATAGTACAGGAGAAAGTGTTCCACCAGAGTCGGGCCCTTAGCCTCCAGAGACACACCGCTTGAAATTATTCCAGGATCAAAGATGGAACAGCAACCAGATTTATATTAAAGCATTAAAACAAAGTTACAGCACATCACTTCTTAATCGAGAGTCGATGATTAAAGTCTCAAATACAGAGAAAAGTTACATAGAAAAATGATAGCAGCTTCTTTTTTCGGGCTAGCAGTGCTGCCCCTTTTTGTAATAGCTAAAGCGGAGATATTAATGATGCAAAAATAGTTAAGGCAGCGATCCCTCGGGATCAAAGGATCCTGAAGGATTCGCCAAACTCTTAATTCCCAGTAATCCATTTCTTTTCTTGCGCCGAGTCGATATCTCCTTTTCCTTTCCTTGGCTGATATGCTTTAATTTGGATCACCTTGTTTGCATGTGGTTCCCCACCAAAGGGATAGCAGTTAACTTGGCCCTATCTTTTTCTTTGGAATGGCAATCTTTTGTCTTTCCCTTTTCCTACATAAGAAATGGAAATTATTAGTGTTTTCGTGTTGCATATAAATCATATAGATTTTGTCATGATTTCTTATTATCTACCTAGTTCATGATGCAAAGGGGCTATGAGTTTTAATGAAAAGATGACAAAATAATCAACAAAAACATACCTTCTTCAGTACTCCACACGTGGAAGGTTGAAAAATTATGGATGCAATTATTATTGATCGTGAATCATACACTCACTAAAAACCTTGAAAAAACTAGGAATGATCATCAAGTTGGATTTATCAAAGGCCTTGGACAAATTGATTGATCGATTCATTAATAATAATTTATTTATAATAAATTGATATTTATGGATATTTAATAATAACCTTTAAAAAAAATATTCCTTTGACTTACCCTTATATATATATATATATATTAATTAGTAATTTAATTAATATTATTACCCCATATTTGTGATTTCTAATATTTTTATCTTTGGATTAATTAATATATAAATTTATTCATTCATCTTAGGATTTTATCTAATTATTGAAATTATTATTATTTTAAAGTATTTCTTATTGAACTCGTAATATTATTAAATTTATAATTTATTTGGCTTAGCATATATTTATTTATAATAATATAATTTCCCTAGTTATTTATTATAATTATTTATTTCCTAATGGTGATTTTCGGTTACCTTTGACCTAATCATTTATTTTTATTTTATTTTATTCCTAATGGTTAATTTTGTTTACCTTTGACCTAATCATTTATTTTTTGTTTTATTATTTCCTAACGACTATTTTCTTTGAGCTTTGACCTAATTTTTGAGCTTGTAGGAATTCTCCCCCTTTTTTATTCCCCTTATTAGATCAAATTCTCTTCATATAGATATCTTGAAGATGAACCACATTATCTAGTTCAAAATGCATCGACAATCTAAAATATTTATGTGATGGATCCAAAAAACAGTTCTCCAAATTAAACTAGTCTTATCTCTTCAAGGTATTAGAGTGTTTTGGATTGGAAAAAGATTGGATTCAATGGGTAAAGGGTCTCTTCTCATCAACCTTCCTCTCAATGTTTCTTAATGGATCACCCTCTAGCACCTTCTCACCAATGCGGGGCATACAGTGAGGAGACTCGCTCTTGTCCTTTTTGTTTATCTTAGCAGTAGAAGGATTAGGCAAAGCTATCAAAGTTGTAGTCTCAACCAATAAATGGAAAGTGATGAGACTATTCAAAGAATATCAGCTCATCTCCCACCAACAATTGGATTCAATGGGTAAAGGGTCTCTTCTCATCAACCTTCCTCTCAATGTTTCTTAATGGATCACCCTCTAGCACCTTCTCACCAATGCGGGGCATACAGTGAGGAGACTCGCTCTTGTCCTTTTTGTTTATCTTAGCAGTAGAAGGATTAGGCAAAGCTATCAAAGTTGTAGTCTCAACCAATAAATGGAAAGTGATGAGACTATTCAAAGAATATCAGCTCATCTCCCACCAACAATTCGTGGATGACACAATGTGTATGTGTACCCCCATGAATTGGGAATCCAAGGTTGTTCAAAAATTTCTAAAGGACTTCACGGAAACATCAAGTATGGAATTAAATAATGCAAAGTCTCAATTTTTTTCTTTAACATTCCCATTCCTACACAAACACATGTCCCTAAGCTATTGGGCTTCAAAGTGTTAGGATATTCTGACACATAGGAAATAGTTAAGTATAACTTGGTCTAGTATAGAGTTAGGTAAAGTGTGTTTCTTTACTATGTACTTTTGTAACTTACAATCTGACGGTCACGATATGTAGTGATCTGATGGTTCATTCTCTCCTCGGTATTACCGACACTTGATTCGTGGCTTAACACCTGATTGGTCCATGATCTCTATTTAAAGAGCATGGAGGGTCACTTGTAGGTTAATTGTTCATGAGAGAATCTTATGTAAAATTTCATTCTTTTATTAATAAATTGCCTGAAGTGGTCGTGTTGGCTCAGGCCGTGGATTGTTTCCCTCTTTGAGGGTTTTAACCACGTCAAAAATACTGGTGTATTGATCTGTCATCTGTTTGTGAGCCGTGTCCTTTGTTGTTCTGTCTGAGGAACTTACCCTGTAAATTCCTACATGGTATCAGAGCTATTTGAGGGTCGTGTCCGTTGGTGATCCAAATCTGAAGTCGGTAGAACTGCATCCGACTGCCATTTCCTAGATCTGTTATTTCTGACTACTTTCGGGCCGAGAGGACTACTCTGTTGTGTTAGGAGCATCTGTTCCAGTGAGGAACCCCTTTCGTTTCATGCGAAAAGGTTTCTGGTAGCCCTAGCTACGTCATTTTTAAGATCTGGAGGTATACAGTGTTATTTGCAGTTTCTAGTTATTTTCTCTCTGTTTATTATTTTGGTTTATTTAGCTTCTTTTCTATTACCAGATCTATTCCTTTCATTTCTATGTATGCTCTTTGCTCTGTGACTCTGTGCGATCTGGGCAAATCAGAAACAGAGAGGAAGGATTTTTCTCATGCGTATGCTCTTTTCCGCTGCGCCTTAGTGTGATCTTGGAAAATCAGAAAC
>APFE031390736.1:39969-55547 GCA_000404065.3 Pinus taeda | reverse complement strand
GGTATTGGAAAATATTAATAATATATATATTTATTAATAATTTGAATAAATAAATAGATTAATTTTAATATCTAACCACTGTTCTGTTTTATTTTTTACCCAGTTTACTGAACTGCGTAAATATAATAATAATTATAAAGAATATTATATTATTTTAGTTAAAGGAGGTTTGACTCGGGTTCTTAAGTTGAAAAATAGCTGTTAGTCTTTTTAGCCATTGGAGTCTCTGCTTAGACTATTTAACACGCTAAACTGGATCTGTTTCTTCAACTTGTGACGATGAATCACACTAGCTGGTTCGAAACACGTCGACAAATGATAAATTATGTGATTTCGCCAAAAAGTTTCTAAACAAATGTTATGGATCACAGAAGTCTAAATTCCTTGATAGATCTTATTGATTAATTCAATCAACTAAATATAATAGCTTATAACTCAACATTTCTATTGAATTAATAAATTAACAATATAATAAACTTATTTTATCATTAATATTATAGACCTTACATAGTATTACACATTAATAAGGGTTTATAGATAGATTACATTTTAGTACATAACTTATTAATTATTTCAAACACATAACATAAAACCATCACAATTATTTCAAACACATAGTATAAAACCATCACAATTCAATTTTAGAATAACTAATTAGTAGAATAATAACAAACTTAGGATATAAATAATAATATAAATAATGGTAAATGATAAGATAAACTTATGATATAAATAATAATATAAATAATGATTAATAATAATAAAATAACCAGCTTATGATTAATTAATTAATATAAATAATGATTAATAATAGATTAATATTAATTTATACATAATAAATAATGATTAATAATAATAATATAAATAAAGATGGATGATAATAATATAAATAATTAATATAAATAATAATAATAATATAAGTAATGATTAATAACAATAAATAATAAATAATATGAATAATGATAGATAATGATTTAAATAATAATATAAATAATGGAAATAATAGCAATAAGTAGGCATTTAGTCGGCCATACTGTCTTTACATCAGCCTATTACATATTTATCAAAACCCTTTTCTTTCTTTTCTCCGTATATTAGTCCTGATGATGAGTCTGGGTCTAGACTCGAAACGTCGACCAATATAAAGATGAACACTGTGGAGAATCCGAATTCCTCTCAGAAACCACACCACAGTAATCTACAATCCAAAAAAAGAAATCAAGATAGATAGGTAGAATACATTGGTTACAGTGCTCTGCCTTGGGAATCCATTTAGTTTTGATGTTTTCTAACGTTTGAAGAGGACTCATGATCTTTTCATGCCCTCCTCAGTGCCTCACCAGCCTTATACCTACTATCTTACTCAATTTCAAGTGCTAAAACACCTACCTACCTCGCCCCATAGAACACCCTACATTCCTGACTTGATTTCCCAGACCCAAAGCTGCCTGCTCCATTTGATCTAGCAAAAAAACCATCAAAATCAACCAAAAAACCTTAGAGCTACTATACCTAGCCTAAAATCCATGACTGATCCAGTCATCTTGATTGAGATTCACAAGGAGAGAGCCCTCTCCCGACCTGGTAGGGCTAGCTACCAGGTTAAGCTTGGTTTGTAGTTATCCTAGGATTGCCTCCCTTCAACCTGAGGTCAATCTAGGCTCTAACAGACTCAACCCAACTCAATCCCCTATGACACTCCTAGCTCTCTCCAAACCATTAGACCCCACAACTAAAATAAAAACAGTGGGGACCCTTTTATCAAGACCTATAATCAAGAATCATCCCCTTATCACAAAATCCATACAAGCTATGTTGGGGAAACAACTTGAGCGGAAACATTTCTACAAAGAGGCCTATCAACTAGAAGCCAACATCTCTGATAACCCCAAAGATAAAAAAAAAATTGGCATAGAATATGGAAGCATAATATATGCCCAAATCCTCTCTTTTTATCGTTGCTAGTGCAAAGGAGAAGTCTTACCTCGGATAAATTGGTAAAAGGAGGGTACTTTGCTCCCTCCCCTTGTTTAGTATGTAAATCAGAAGAGAAAAAGTAGGAACATGCATTTAATGGGTGTAACTTTTCCCTCCCTCTATGGAATTTATAAGTCTCTTCTATCCATAGCTCTAATGTAGTGGATATGCTTGTAGGGTTATGATCTAATTTACACATGATGTTTTCCCTCTCTTTATGGTTCATCATGGAAAACATCATGTGTAAATTAGATCATAATCGTACTAGAATCTCCACTAATTAGAGTTGTAGAGAGAAGATCCTCCTCAAATACCATCCTTAATAGAATATGGATCATGTTGCTTGGCTTCTCACTTTGGGTCCTTTGTAAGGAACACAATTGTAGAATGTTTCAAAATTGTTACTTAAATCCTAATGATCTTTGGTCCATTATCCAAGCAAATATCAAAGAATCAATTTATTCTTAATCATGGTCTGATCATGATTGGAAGAAAATACCTTAAAATCTAAGGGAATACCTCAGCCTCAAAACTCTCCATCCAATTTTTCAACTCGATATCCTCTCCCTATTCGGTCTCATTGGATCCCCCTCACCCCCCTTATCCTTCATCAAACTTAATTATGTTGGAGCATCCATAGGAAATCCAAGAACAACAAGATATGATGGAGTTTTTTAGATTAATCAGGCAACATAGTATTCCTTTATTATGGCCCAACAGGTATCTCCAGCAACAATGCAACATAGCTAAAGGCATTGGAAATGGGATTAAATTATACTTATACTCTACACTACTCAAAGATCCTCCTTGAAGGAGATTCACAACTTATAATCAAAATGGTTACAAAACTCATTCATGGTTTGGAGAAGGTTGCAATCATAATTCAAAATATATTTTTTTATCATTCCATCCAATATATGAAGGACAGGAAATAAAATTTATGACCCATTAGCGAATGAAGGATGTAAAAATGAGCACAACAAACAAGTGGCATCTAGAAAGATCTCCCTCAATCTGATATGAACAATATTACTTAGGATTTTCTGTTAAATATTTCTCCTACCCATGTTTGGTGTTATAGAAGGGACATGTGTGGGAGGGCATGGCCATTGTCCCATCAGAAACAAATGGGGGACACATGGCCAACCCTCCCCCCATATCATTAACATTGGAGAATGTATGAGATGTGGTAGAGGATTTTAATCTATGTGCATCCGAGGATAATGCACCATCAAGGATTAATGTTGCAAGTCATGGTATTCATGTCGAAGCATGGATTTGAAAGTGGATGGCTTAAGACAATGCCCTCAGTATCATTACAAGCCTAGTTCACCATGCAAATTTGTCATTTAGGGAGGTGGAGAATCTACAACATCAACTCCAACCAAAATTGGCACAAGCTTAAATTATTGATTTGATTTATGTTATGGTGATCTATCATTGATATTCACAGGTGTAGGGTCCAATGGTGGAATTTCATTGTAAGGCAGCTCAAAATTTGGGTATAAATCACATGTCTAGTGAGGTTTCTCTCTATTAATTTGTTGTTTCTATTCGGAGCTATGATCCACCCTAGATTTCTTATTATTCTATTAGTTTTATCCTTTAGGAATAAGATCTTGGCTCCTTCTCGAGTTCTCTCTACCATGAAATTTCATCTCACACCTCTTAGAATAGGCTCTCTCCCCTATGTATAATCTCAATGCTCCCCCTCTTGCTTCATGGTTTTTTTATGAGCTTGTCTTTGGGTTGGGCATGGAAATTTGGTGCAATTATTTGTTGGTCATAATTCTCCCAGTCCAACCTATAGCTCAGTCTACCTCACTCACCCCCCATGCCTCACAAAGTTAGAAATCCCCATATTTCAAAAGAAAATCCATTGGCTTCCCTAACCTTTGTTTCCCTCTCGGCTTCACCCTACCTAGACTGAGTTTTGACCCTATATTCTATGGATACAAGCATGCCTCGACAGTGAGCCAAGTCATGATGGAGTGCATATTATTATCATGAGATGAAATTCCTAGATAAACAGAGTTTGGAGGCTTTAGGAATGATATATAAATACCACACCCACCTCAATTTTAAGAATAAATTGTTGAGATAGAGCAAGGCATAACATGGAGAGGTAATGCTAATATGATGTTGATATTACAAGTGATTTTGCAAAATGGATCTCAGATGTTGGGCATACTAGGGGAAGACTCACCATTGATATCTACTAGCATATGAAAATGTTGCTTGGGAGAGTAATTCTAGACATAAATGAAGCTCAGTAGCAAATATTGTTTATTCTAGATGAGCTACAACTTATGGGACAAGAACTAGATTGGTGCCTGCAAAGGATCGAAGGCCACCTAGACCTCCCTCTAGATCTAGGCTACTCACCAGGGAGTAGTAAAGAGCCCATTTTTGTAGAAGAATTGGATTCTTCTAAAGCAAGTTGATGCACTATGTTTACTCTATTGTTGGTTACAATTAATTTTATATTTTTTAGTATCTTAGGTATATTAGTCTCAATAGGCCTTATGCCTCTTAGTTTTTATGTTGTATTTTATAATAAAAAATATCATTTTTTGGATGATCAAAAAGCTTTAGGTTTGTCATTGGTTTGCTTTCCCTAGTAGTAGACCAAGGCAAACCAAATTGTATGTTTCTCTCTACTTATAATGAAATAATCCTCTTTTACCAAATAAAAGAAAAGGTTAAAATTTAAAATTGCAAGCTTCTCTCTCTAAATTGTTGAAAGAAGAGAATGAAATAAAATGAGTTAAAATAAATACCATTCAATAGACACAATGAACACAAGATGTGCCATGAGAAATCAATATGGGAAACCCCTACTAGAAATTAAGGACTATGCCTTGTTATTTTCTTCTTAGATGTAAAGATACAAACACAAAAAAAAAAAGAGGAATAACTGTGGAGTTTCCCTAGACACTATGGTCTATATGGATACTATAGAGTCTTCTATTTCCTATGTTCTATTCAATATCCCAAACTCTTTATTTTCTTAACTGTGCAATAGTAAACCAATACAACGAGAATGGTGCCCTTTCCTTTCAGTGGACCAATCTTTAATGTGTCTTGATAAGTGTGTAGGGTTCTGGTTAGGTCTTTCCATTCCTAAAATCTTAATTATGTTAGAGTATTTTACCCTCTAGAATCTTCTTAAAATTCCACAAGTGGTTAGCTCCACGTGTGAGTAATAGGAGATAACATGGGATCCACTTAACGCCATAGTGGTTAATTAAAGGTCAACTTGTGGGAGGTAGAACTTCCTCATACAAACTTTGATTGAGGTGGCATTTACATTCACTGAAAATCTCTCAATGTGAAAAATGTTGAATGATTTAGGAGTTTTTCCAAATAGATTTAACCCAAAAATTGGTTGTTTGACACCACAAAAGGGTTCTAAAAATATCAATATCCCAAATCACCAAAATAATGCATACCCCTAGAGTGGACCCTACAAGTCAATAGCCACAATTTTTACCATCATAAAGTACCAAAATATATGAAAAAATATATATTGATCCCTTTCAAATCATGCCTCCCCATTTTGGGAGTCTTTTGGTCCCCAAAATATTTTACTAAAGGTGGTCGTGAATTTTTCCTCTACTTTATCCTTGGAGTATGATTTGGCATTACCTTAAAGTTGTCATTTTAGCCCATTAACTTGTCAGAGTTCATGTTCTCTATATCTAGTTGTTCTAGACTTATTCCACAAACCATATCCTTTACGAACTTTGCATAAGCTTATAGTGCTATGTCATGTATGGTAGGTAAGACTTTCTTTTCATTTCTTGGTTTAACATAAAAGGATATGGATTTCCAAAATTTCCACATTCACGACTAAGTAAATACACATATATGGAGGTAGACTAAATATATAGGCATTATCACCTGCCTACTCTAACACTTCAAAAGGGTTATACATGTAACGTCCCAACCCCCTACTAGGAAACACTACTTATCAATCATTGCTTAAATCATAATAACATCATAGAAAAAGAGAAAACCCCATCTTTGCCATGACTTTCACATGTGCATGATAGTTCCAATTAGCATGAATGTAGTATAAAATGATATACATGTAGTACTTATGCATAATAATTACACAAACATATTGTAGAGCATAATTAAATATATTGAAGCATAAACACAGAGACACACAACGGAAAATGCAAGTCAATTAATTAACATTAAGAATAGAAGTTGGATTCGAAAATAAATTAATTAAATAGTCACAACCCACAAATATAAACATTTATCTTGCAATAAAAAACAATTGGTCACGGGCTCTCCACATTCCACCCAGTCATAGACCACATGGTTCATAAATATCAACCACGAGTCACCCCCAAGTTAGGGCTACAACTCCATAGGAAACATGGTAAAAATTGAATAATAAACACATAATAATGGACAAGGTACGCATCCAATAGACACTAACCCAACCAAAGGATCCCCCTCTCCCGAACCTGCGCTAGTGGCACACCCCTTCTTTGTGCCCTTCTATTCCCTTAGTGGTGCCCACCTCTACGGGTGCCTTACAGCCAGCTAAATATGGTCTCATACTAGGCTTACAAGAGCTCATGCTACTCTCCAAGCACATTTCCAGCATAAAGCAAAATAGCTTCCATTCAGTCGAGAACCCATGAATACGGCTCGCCAGATATTTGTAAAAAAACAAATTTCCTAGAATGGAATATTGTGAATGAATGAATCCCATGATTATTCCATGCTTGTTCCATCTCCAAGCCATGAATCCCTAATGCCCCTTTCATAGGCACATAGACACACACGCACGCATATTTTATAATTGCATGGCCTCTCTTTGCCATGTGCCATCCCCTGATACCATGTGGACCCCATGTGTCCTTTTCACCAAAACCTATCACATCACATCATTATTTGTCATTCTGGAGTTGCACTGCCCCCTATACTCTTTATCATGGATTGGGATCTACATCCAATCATTTTATTAATATAATATGTACAATAATTTACATTTTATTTTTTACAATCTTGACCCTCTGGCCACTTAGCCAAAAATGACATATTTATGTATTTAGGCATGTTAACCCCAAAACCTAAAAACATAACTACATAGGCACGTTGGCCCACAAAATAACTCTAACTCACTAGCCTAAATAGTCACATACATCTCGCTCACTAGCCTAAGTATCAATTTACATGTATTTACATTATCATCGATGAGTAGGGGTATTACAATACCCACAACCTCATATTCTTATCAAGATTCTATAGACTTGATTTGTTAAAATGCAACCAGACTCGTTCCCTTACCTTAAATGTATTTTATCGAAATTATGTGAATTATGTGGGCCTTGTCATATTTGTGATGACTTCCTCAATCTCTCTTGTACTTACAAATGGATTTTCTTGATCATGTTAATGAATATTTCAACCTTCAATGCTTCTCCTATGGTATCTTCCCTCGTTCCTCCTTATTGTCCTCATATAACATCTAGAGGCAAGATCGAAAATAACAAAGAAGATATGAAAAGATGACTTGCTAGTGGAAGTGAGGAGTGTTATGTCATAAAAGGGTTGAATACAAATCAAATTTTCACCTCAAGTACCTAGATGCTTCTAAATGTAAGCCCTCAAAGGTTGAAAGAATGTCATGTTCACTACTTTTTCCTACCCATATGCAAGTATATGGAAATCTACAAATTTATAGATCTCTTAAACTTGGTGTCCATATTCTCCTAGGGTGTAGTATAAAAGGATGTAATAAATAATGTATCTCTATATGAGATGATGCTCCTTAGTATCCAATGTGCAACTATTCATTTTCAAGCAAGACAAATAATGCACCTTGTCCCTTGATGGTTATTTTATAAGACATGAGAGTGCATGTATTATTTAAGCTATCCAATACCAAAAATAGATAGTCATTTCCTCACTTGGTTTCATTAAATATGATGAGCTCATCATTGGGTAACTATATGGCCTTAATACACCCCCAAGCTTATTTAAATCAACTCTTCTCATAATTCCTTACATATTTTGATTATATTTTACTTAATGAGATGAGTAAAAGTGAGATGTTATGCCTAGTGGACTAATGTGCATTGATTGCAGGTTTTTGAGAGAAAACCATGGCAATTTTGGCTAACCAAGGGCTCAAACTTGAATGAGACAAGGAGGAGAGACTATAGGAGATATATCCTCTTCATTTAATCCTCACTCATTCGAATATTCCTCCATCAAAATACACTAGCTTGGAGTTGCAAGCAGCCGAGTCATGAAGATCAAAAGGCAGTTGAGTCAGTGACAGTTAAAGAGCTAGTTGATCTTGAGTTTGGGAGCCGAACCTCCCTAGATTTAAGGAAGTCGTTGTAGACTTCAGTTGTCTAAATAAGGAGGCCTAGAGCCTCATTAGGATTCGAAGTTTTGATGTAAAAGAAATAAGCATTTTTCGAGTTCAAGACTCTTGGAAGACATTGTTTTGTAATTTGCTGATTTGATAATGAGAATGAGCGTTTCCTTGATCCAGCACTGAGTTGACTCAGAGGGTCAAAGCTCTTGGGTTAGGGCCAAACCATAGCAAAAAAGGCTCCTCTTCTTGTATTTGTATTCTTAGTTGATTTCATAGATTAATGGTTGAATTATCTTTAGCATCATTTCATTACAAGTAGTTGTGGATTTAATTAGTTTGCTTCCATTTGTGCATTTCTTCAGCATTAGCTTAGGAAGATAAATGAATATCAAAAAGCTAATAGTAGGTAGTTTTTCCCTCACTCCTCCCTTCAGGGACCATGGTTTGAATAAAGAACTCTGATGCAGCCCCAAAAAGATAGAATTTTGATTTCTTATGGAATTTAGGGTTTCCTGTTACTTAGGCAAACATTTTACTAGTTTTTAGAATATGATTTAATTATCATTTATGTATCTTCAGCCATGCACTAGATCTACTAAAGGTTGCACATTATTATGCAAGTTTTCCCATGCATGAAATAGGAAACTAGAAAATGAAATTATGTTTTTTCTTTAGTTAATTGAATATTTCTTGTTTGACATGATTTATGGATAAATGTTGGTGATTGATGCAGTGCAGGAGTTTCAGCAGTACAGAGAGATTTCCTGACTAGCAAACCCATCCTAGCCTCATCCATCTATGATTATTAATTTTTCCACTAAGTCCCTTCACCAAATTCATCATTCCATAAGAATACTTCTCCAAGCTTGTTGAGAAAATCCGACCATCTCACAAACTCTATTTTGATCTCTGAAGGAGTCCTAGGCACTCCCTTGCCTCATTTCTCCCACCATTCACCTTACCTAAGCCCTACACCACCTTCCAAATCCCTCCTCTTTCTCTCGGTTGTATCTTATAGGAATACACGGGATCCTGTAGGAGCATTAGGCCATCCTGTAGGAGGCATTAGGACATCCTATAGGTTGACCTATAGTGGCCTGTTTTGAGGCTGAAATGTGGAAAAAGCACCTAGGTGTTGGCCAAATAAATCGATCTTGTGGACAAGGCCGATCTCCCTAGTTTCAGAAGATAGTCTAGCAACAAACAAACAAACAAATATATCTTTCTCTAGACATATGCGATTTAAAAATAAATACTATAAAGGTGTTAAGACCCTACCTTAGATCTAATGCTTGTTCGTAGTAGCCATCCTTCAATCGTTCGAAACAGTTACCTTTGAGGACCTACAATCACAAACAAGCAAACATTAAATAACACCTACATAGCAAATATCATAAATCATGTCTATTATGGTGATCAAGGAATCCATAAAATAAACCATGAATCAACAACTTATTGAGAAAAACAAACTTATTTGTATTAACTTTGAAGTAGAAGAACCTTACAACCTTTTCAGCCTTGATGTTGAACAAGCTCTTCCTGGGGTCCGAAATAGGAATTTCCTTTACTTTGAAAAGCCTTGCACTCTTCCAAATGAGATGATAGAGGTATGTTATCTCTCCTCATAAAAACTCATTTAAGAAGACTAAGTTCCAACAGCATTTCACCTCAAAAATATTTAGCTTCTAACCTCCCAAGTAACCAGCCCAATGCTTCTTTTTATAGTGCAGGGGAGGAGCTTTTAGGTCCACCTACGAAGGGATAGAATCCTCCTTCAAAGGGATAAGCTCCTCACATCAAGGGGTTAACTCCTTAAGGTATAAGATGCATGAACCTTAAGAGAGCAAACTAGCCACCTCAAGATTCCTTCTAGAAGCTTCTAGAAATGATTGAAAGTGAGTTTTTTAGAATATACTCGCACCTTTTTAACTTTTACAGGGGTCTGCACCTTTAACACGGAGATATAGCGGTCAGGTGCACAGGAGACATGACCATTAGGTGCGGGACTATAGGTAAGATAAAGAGAAAGTGTAGAACCAGAGTTTGAAAGACTTTGAGGGCTTTTCTCTTACTTTCAATGCTTGATATGAAGAACTGATGCTTCAGACTTGCAGAGGGGGAAGTATGAGTGGTAATGAACTCACACAGATAGCAAAATGTCAAGGTGACAATTTTTAGTGCAATAGATTGCCCCCTAAAGTGCAAAGTCTGTAATAGATGAAAATAAAGTCTGTCATTTATGAAGAGTGAAGTACTTTATCATTTCAAGGATTATCCTATGGACACCTCAATCGGAACCTATAAAAACATTCAATGCAAAATATATATATGTAGACATATCATTGCTGACGTAGGCATTCCCATACTCAGATCAAAACTGACTAGAAAACTGACTAAATTGTTCTGATACGAGAATGATTTTGTAATACATCAAGAGTATAGACATATATAGGTACAGTATGGATGTAGCCATATGTTTATGAATAGTCCATTGTATAATGAATAACGAAATTCCTTGCAGCCTGGATGGTAGAAACTAGATCTAGGGTCTTGATTTTTGCTTCGCGAACTAGTACAATTCCATCCATGTGAATGAATATGTCGAAGTTGAACATGGTAGAAACCACTTGATTACCAGTCAATGATCTGAACTGTTAACAAGTGTGAGAGAAACCACCAATAATGTCAATGGCTCTCAAAGTTCTCAGTACAATCCATGAAATGTGAATAAATGAGTTGAAGTCGAACATGTCATAGAATCATTCAATCGAAGGTTAATGATGCAACCTATCCTCGAAGGCGAGAAACTTGCCATTAGGGAATGCAAATTTCAAGGCACTGATGATTTCTAGATCAACTTCCTAGATAATGAGCCGAAGTCAACAGAAAGCGATCCATCGTAGGCAAGCCCACAACACGAAATCATAGATCAAGTTTTGAAGAAATATGTTGGGCAAGGACTGACTCAGGGATGGTCAAAATGGATGACATATATCTTGCAAAAGAATGGTTTGTTTGAACTGATCTTTTGAACACATAACGACACTGCATATGGTTTGGTGACAATTGACCCAAAGCTAATACCCAAAAACCGGTTGAAGACTTTCAATGTGGTTTTATTAACTGTTAGGCAAAGGATTTCCAAACCTAGGTGAACAAAAAGTGTCGTGCTCAAGAGTGGCTAACAGCTTTTCTAAAAAAACAAAGTGTAACAAACAGGTTCATTTTTCTCTCTTTTCCCCCACCATTTTTGGCAAGTACCTCTTTATTTTTGACAAGCTTGAGGAGGATAACATTTGCTTGTTTATAAGCTCATCCTTCGGATGAGTCCAACTTAGTTTAAAATTCGAACCCTAAGAAGGAGTGGTTTGTTCCTGTTTAAAATTGAATAGGTCCTTTACTGTTGAATTTTAACGAGTCCAGTATAGGAAAAACTCGGTGTTCTTCAATTTTAGGGAGTCAGAAGAAAAACTCAAAATAAATCCATGGGGGTCCTTTTTCGTAAATTTGTGTCCCTCAAGCCCGAAAAAGTATAAAATAATACTTGAGAGAACTGCTTGACCATTACGATCAAGGAGTACTTTTCATAATTAGTGGCTCCGATCCAAAAAAGTAAAAAAGTGATCGAAGACACATCGTTTCATAACCAGTATCGAACTTGAAACGACAAAAGTCCAACGATCTTTTCATGTTTATACGGTCAAAAAAGAGTTGTAAGTGGACTGCCCTTTTAATTCCGTTTAACGAGTTAAAAAGGGAAAAACTTGGAAATATTCATATTTTACGAGTCAGAAAAGAGCTTAAAGAGGACTCCAATGTTTCGCTTTTTCGTAAATTTTTAAAAGAGTCCGAAAAACTGATAAAAGTATGCTCTTTGTTGAAAAATGATCAATTTTCCCAAAAAATCCAATCTTCTGCACAAAAACTCAAAACATTACTCATACATGTTTAAGATAAATAAAAATTTACCTTTTTAAAGTGAAAAATAAATAAATCAAAAATTCATTTATTCGAAAAAACTTATAAAAAAGGGTTTTTCTAACTTCATTTTTACCATTTGAGTTCAGAGTGAGAAGTGAGAGATTTTGGGTAAAAACATTCATGTGAAGATTTTGGAAAATCTATCCATCGGAATCGAAAATCGTCAGCTCTAGGTAATCCATGTCCTCCTTAACTTGCATTTCATCCGTTTACATTCCATTTTTATGCTTTAAATTTGATTTTTGAAGGAAAAATAGGTTTAGAAAGTCGCTCGCGGGGGTCCACAGGTGCAACATGCGGGCATTGCGGACCCCGACTTTTTTCTATAAAGAAAAAAGTCATGGGTCCGCACCTATTGCTCACAACCTGTGCAGATCTACGCACTGATTATAAGCAGCGGGTGCGGACCTTGCACAACGAAATTTATAAATTCAAATTTCTCCATTTTCTCCCAAAATTTTTCGATCTAGCTTGTTCTAATATGTCTTTTTATGCATTGTAGGACACTCAACATGTTTATTTGGCAAGAACGCGAGCATGGGGGTGTAGATCTTGCTACAATAAATCATATGTACACATTGCAGGCATTGAGAGCATGCGAACTGTTTAAGTTCTGGGCCATATCGAGCATGAGGGCCCAAGTAGACTTCTTGCAATGCCTGGTACACAGATGGAACACGCAGGACCAGCGCTTCATGATTGGTGGCCACTGGCTCTAAATCGAGCTGGAGGATATATACTTTTTGATTGGTTTGTCCAAGAGGGGCGAACAATTATCTCTTTTCGGGACTAGGCCAGGTGGCCAGTGTGCCACTAGTCTCCGATTGGATTTTTTGCGATGATCAAACCAAGGAAAAATGGATTGATATTAAAACTATCAAACATCCTGAGCTCAAGGTTATTGCATTCACAGTTACCAGGCTATGCAGGAGTGCAACATTGCATGTGGCTACTGGATCCCAGATGCAGATGGCTGTAGACTTTTTTTGAGGCACCATATTCAACTGGTGCGAGGCTGTGTTGGCAAATGTGAAAGGCCAACTAACCGGAGCAAAGAATGGACAACTGAAAAACTTTGGATACGGATTTATTGTAGTCAGCTTTTCTCTAGAGAGGATCCCCATGTTAGCCCCGCAGCATATTCCTGTTGATGCTGGTCTTCCTCGAGAGCCTAGAATAATTCGATGGGTTGCTTTGATGGCCCGTCACCTTGAGGAGGGCACAGAGGTGTTTGATTTCCACCTGAGTATTTTCGTTGGTTGAACAACCAAATTTTTGTGATTCAATATTTTCCATATGTCGGGATGGATTATCGCGATGACCTAGACATGACTCTTCCACCAGGAGAGAAATGGGATGATTCAAGTAAAAACCATTTTCAACACTTTCTAAGTTTTAATTAATTTTTTTTTAATCTTCCAAAACTGACAATCAAAAGTTTTAAATGTAGATTTGGATCCACGACGACCAGCCGCTCTCCAACCTTACGAGAAGAGACACCCAGTTGTAGCAGTACCAGCGCCACAGGACCAATCAGCAGAGATCCTGACCGACTTGGAGCATCACCTAGAGCACTTGACAAAAGATATTCCAGAGACTGAAATAGATGATATTCCACTTAAGTTACAAAGATATGTGATTAGGGTCCCATGACCTTTTAGGAGGTTCCTATGTAGGGTGGCCCGAGCAGTAGTTTCTTATCATGATCATCACCAGGGATAGGATGATTGATTTTGTAGACTCACATGACATTTTTGTATTTTTGTATTATCATTTTTTCCGATCATAAGGTGTTTTTCAACCTATGATCGAAGACGATGTATATTTTGAAACACACTTCTATACAATGATATATCATTATTGTAGACTATCTTGTGTAATATGTTATTGAATGTTATTAAATTTACTATTTTGATTATTGCAAATGTATATTTATCATACGAGAAGAAACTCCATCTGCTAATATATTTAAATGTCTTGGAATATGATGATATTCAATGTAATCAAATTCACGTTCCAAGAGATGAACTCTCAAAAATAACCTTAATAACACTGGAATTCTAATGGCATAAACCCTGTTAAGTTGTAATACAACGAGTTCAGAATCCAACCTAACAATCAAACTCTGAATCCCAAATGAGATGGATTCAGATAATAACTCAATCACTGCACTATAGTCTGCAATGTTATTCATTGTTTGACCTAGGCTTACCCCATGCATAGACATTGACTCATCAGAGGGTGAATAGATAACCCAAGCTGTGGAAGAAATGTTCCATGTACTACGACAAGCACCATCAGCAAAACCAATGTATGTTTGAAGAGACGTCGACATCTGCAATATCAAGAGTAAAATCAAGATAAGTAGGAATATTGATAAGAGCACTCTCTAAACTAGGCACACTTTTCTAATCTAAAACACACCAGCTGTAAAGAAACTAATCTAACAAAAAATATCCAAACAGAATTTAAGCATAATATCTCTTCAGATAAACTCCATTTGTCAGCTTTCAATTCATAAGCCCTTTTTGTCAGCTTTCGCTTAACAATGTAAGGACCATGCCACATAGGTAAAAAATTTCTAGCCCCTAGCTTATCTTTCGGTTGATCATATTGTAAAACTAGGTCTCCTTCTGAAAAATTACGAGGTGTAACATTTCTGTCATACTGGGCTTTCACTCGTTTCGCATGAGTCTCGTTTGCTATTGTAGCAATGCGTCGATTCTCATCTAGCTGAGCTAAGTACAAAAATGTTACTGCTCTTCAGAAGTAGCTAGGAGTAATTCTATGGCTAATTGTAATGACGGAATTTTGCATTCAATAGGTAGCATTGCTTCCAAACCATAGACCAGTTGAAAAGGAGTGAAACCAGATGATGTTTTTACTAAGGTACGATATGCCCAAAGTGCTGAAAATAGCATGGTATGCCAATTCGACTTATGAATACCAATGATTCGTTGGATCATAGTGACTAACATTTTATTGATAGCTTCAACCAAACCATTAGCCTGCGAGTATACGAAGTAGAACTATCGTGGCGTAAGCCAAGTTGTTATGTCAGTTCATTCATCATGATATTTTGAAAGTGACTTCCATGATCAGTAATAATAGCTTGAGGAATAATGAATCTAGCAATTATATGATTGAATATGAAAGTTACAGCAGTCTTGCCATCTGCCAAAAATGTAGGCATCGTCTTGGCCCACTTAGTAAAAGAATCTACCGCTAGGATAATATACGCATGCCCCCCATTCGAGTGAGGGTTACATGT
>APFE031390736.1:22203-32253 GCA_000404065.3 Pinus taeda | reverse complement strand
GGTAATCAAGCTTCTTCTGGATCAATAGAAGGTTGATTTGAGAAACCATAGTGGTCTTTCTCCAGCTTAGAAGTGACAAAGAGTGGACCCATTCCATCTACTTGTGTATACAGCATTGTGACCTCCAAGTTTGTACGAACCTCGGGGTGATAAAGTAAAGTTGGTAGCCCCAGGAGTTGCAGCATTATTGTTGCAATACAGGTGCTCATCAAAATTGATGCAGGGTTACTCCTATGCATACCCACAGTATGCATAAAATGCATAAATCCGTTTCCCAGGAATTTATATGACCACCAGATCAAAATTTCAAACATAAATATGGTTAAGGCCCCCTTTTGCAGTTCCTTGGTATCAGAACCAAGCACCCCGCTTTAAACCCTCTATTGGGACTTTATCAACCTTCTAAAACATTCATTATTCCCTTTTAATGAATTCTTCCTCAAAGCTTCCTTATCGGGGTTGTTAAACTCACATAAACCTTAGTCAAGCTTTTAGTTCTGCATATATAATCTTCCCTTTCAAAACCTTGGTTAATATATGCCTAACACATAAAAACACTATCGGCATGTAATTCTTCAATTTCCCATTTACAAAGGAAAACTTCTCCAAACACATATAGCGGACTTCAAACTCATTAAACCCCCGTCTATAAAAGTGTTGGGTCTACCTCCTTCGAACCATTCTTCTTATAACTTTGATCTCCACCGGCGTTGATATGTGATGGCTGATTAAATCGTGACCGACGATCAGGATCATGATCCAACGGTCGACGAATAATCATGTGATCGCAATCACTTAGCCACAGCTCTTAACTCCTCCGCTTAAAGGCTCCGATCCGACTAGTTCTCTGGACCCGATAGGGTTTCTATGTTACGGTTGATGGGTTTTTGGTTCCGCCACATATCGCATGAAAGTGTGCGACGTGCTCCGATGAGTCCAACCTTGCGATTCAATGTTGGCCATCAGATCTTCAAGATCTCACAGCTACTGTGCATCACTTTTCAAATTTCCCCTATTTTGTTTGCTTGTGATTTGCATTGTTTTCCAGTGTTATGTGCTTCTTGGGTTTCTTCGAAGGTTTCGCTTTTTCTCCTCTTCCACTGCTCCATTTATTCCTAAACTCGTTCCTGTGTCTTTCTTAAAATATTGTCCCTTTAGAGTTCCACTTTAATCCTTCAAATGGATTCAAAGCTCCATTTAACTCCTCTGTTTTGCTCTCTTCTTTGTGTTCATTGAATTTTCCTGCACGAATTTCTGGTTTTAGAATTCCTTTGTATAAATGTAAGCCTAAAAGGCATGAACAAAAGGGTTGGAGAGGCTAAATATGAAAATAGATATCAGATTGGAGTTTTGTAAGCCTACAGGAAAATAATGAATAGAGGCCATTAATCTATATCTATATATATATTATGCCATTCTCTAATAACCTCAATCTATCAATCAACACATCGAAACACACACTAATACATTGGAAATTAATCTCTGTGCATATATATATTAGCAACAATTACATAATGAGCCACTCTATCTCTCCTTGGCCTGGTCTTCTAATTTAATGGCCTCTATTCATTATTTGTCTGTAGGCTTAAAAAAACTCCAATCTGATATCTATTTTCCCATTTAGCGTCTCTAACCCTCTTGTTCATGCCTTTTAGGCTTACATTTATACAATGGAATTCTAAAACCAATTTCTGGTTTTAAATCCATAGATTCCTCAACCACATTCCTAAAATATCTTCATCATCCCTAAGGATTCTCTCAAATCCATAAAATCATGAACTAATTCCTAATCTGAGGTTTACAATAAATTCTCAATCCTCTCATCACTCAAATATCCTAAATCTCTCATGTTCTCCCGCATTCAAGAACATTTACAATAAAGCCTCACAATATTTAATTAATTCCTATTCTCATTAAAATCACTCAAAAAATTAAATAATTACATAAATCCAACACTTGGGAAACCAAATTCCTTGAAACACAAGACCCCCTAAGTTTACTAGAATACAATGATAATGTTGACCTAGATGCTCCTGCATCAGAGTCCCCATGTAAGAAAATTTATGACCACCTAGTCATAAGTCTGGATAATTGTTTCCTCCTAGATCCCAAACTTTATTTTGTAATTTGTCCTTGCTTATCAATCATTCTATTGTTGATGTTGTTTGCTACTTTTCTCCAGGCCTACATACCTTGTGTTGCAAAGTTCTACTTTCCTTGCTTTCGTAGTTTGCTATTGTTTTCCTCTTGTTGTCACTCCTCTCTTTTATTTTTGTTGTCTTTCTCTGAGACACTTTCATCATTAACCTCCTTAACAACTCAATTTATCTGTCGAGTATATCCTCTGTCTACTGACTACGTTCATCTCTTGATTGTTGAACTCTCATTCTTGCTTGTTCTTCACTAATTCTGATTGCTTCCTTTTCATCCTTACACTCTTATTTACTGTTGTTTTGCACCTTTTCCGCTGTTGCTATATTGTCTTTCAGAACAATTTCCTACTTCTGTTTTTTGCACCTGTCAACTTCTTCTCGATTATTATTTATGACAATGGTTTTGGCATTCTTCTTCAGCAATTTATCCTGAACATTCATCCTCTACTCTTCTAAATTTCTCCTTTGAAAGTCTAATTCCCTATATATCTCAATGATTTTACTTGGAATGAACTTTGGAAATTTTAGACAATCTCCCATTTCTTCCTCTATTATTGATCCATCATCACATGGTCCTTCTTCCTCTGCTAAACCTTTCTTGACATCCTTCAGTAGATGTTCTTCCTCTTCTTCTTTTTTTTTGTTGTCCACTTATGCCAAATACATTCCATCTTTTGCAGCAACATATTCAATTACAAGACAATCATTATAATCAAAAATATAAGTTCTTTGTACCTCTTTTCCCTTTGGTAACACTTCAGTATGTTGCTCTACTTTCTCTTCTTCTGTCAGCATATCAGTATGTTGATTCAAACTCAAAGAACTCTTGAGACTGTCAGCTATTCTCTCCTTCTCATCATCTATTTCAATGATGTCTTTCAACGTTTGTCCACTGTAGTGAAATGATTCTTTCCCAGTCCCCTTCTCATATTCTGCTTCATCTTCTGGAAGGTATTTTTTCATGTTTTTGACAGCTTTACAAGACTGCCTATCTTCTTCCAAACTTGTAATCATACACAAATAATTAGTTTTAAAAACACAAGACCTTCTGGTCTAACTTTATGCTTTAGTCATCAAGTCCTCTGGCTGCTTCAAATCATTCATATGATTCAACTCCTCTAGCTCTTCATCACTTTCAAAAAGTAATGGTTCACTTTCTAGTTCACATATCGAAATTTCAACTCCTTTTTTAGCATCTTCCTTTTTCTATAGCTCAACTCTTTTGAGTTTCTCTATCTCTAATTTGGCATCTAAAATATGTTCAAGTTCCCTTAGCTCCTTTATTAACTAAATATTCACTTGTTGATTCCTCTTCTCTTGTAGCCTCTGCCACTTCACTTTCTTTCTCATGAAATAACCATGCTTCTAGTCTGCTTCATTGCTTTGCAACATCTCCATTAAAACTTCAATATGAACTGATATCTCAGCCTTCTCCCTCTCATATTCCTCTTTGCTTAATTGTCTATGTATGCCATTTTCCTTGGCATCCTTATCCTTTTGTCCTCTATTGTGATCTCTTTCAGAACCTCTGTTATGACTGTCACTAGTCATCATCCTCTCCATCTCTATGAGTTCCTCACTCATTCACTTTGAGTTGCACGACAGCCTCCACAACAGTTAGTTTGCCTTGCTACCACTTACCTCACAAATCTCTCCTCACTCAGTCTTTTGGCAAGCAGTTGGTTCTCTATCTCTGGAACCTCTCTTGAGCACTTCTCTTTGCTCCTTCTAGGCTTCAAATCATCTGCATCTTCTAAGAACACAACTGTCCTCTTTATCCAATCTCCATTGGAATTCCTCAAGGTTCTGCCACATTTATTCTTTCACTTAGAAACTCTCACCAACTTCCATTATCTCTTAGCAATTATAGCACATCCTCTGTAAAATTGCTTTTGGCAGTTGGAACAATACTTCTGCATCAATACAAAGGCTACAACTTTCAATCTTCAAATCCAATTAAAATAAGCCCATATCATCTTACCTTCAAGATCCCTATCTGATCTTGTCCTCCCATTCACTTGCACTTTTGAATGGACTATCCTTTCCACTAACTTTTAGTTGTATCTTCAAACTCTTCAGCTACCTTCAGAATCTCACTATTTCTACAAATTTGTTCCAGCAGGTCTTTATGCTTCCACTATACAAATTCTCAATATTTAGATACTATCAATCATATCTAGAATCTGATTCTTTCTTCCTATCTTCTGCTTTATCATGGCAAAGCTTCACTATCAGTAAGAATTCCTTCTTTGATGAGTTTTCTTCCACTTAGAAATCATTAATAGTTTCTTTCATTTTTTTCCCCTTAAGGTTTGATCTCCTTTTGCTGAGATACTTCATTAGCTGCAACCATCAATCTTCAATCTATTTCTTTGTCAGAAAACTCAACTCAAAATTAAATAAAAACAATACCTACCTGATTTCTGCATTCACTCTTCACATCCGAGTGAATCTCTATTCTCCAAACATCGTTATGGATTCTTTCTGTCTTTGCAATCTCTTTTTAATATTTTCTCACCTGCCTCTAAGAACTTAAATATTCTTCTTCATTCTCCCCACTTTACAATAGTTGCTTCGCTGTCACATTAGAATCTGATCTCCCTGGCCTACATACACATCCTTTCCAAAAATCTCTGTTCTGAATTCTTTTAAGAAACTCCCACACATATTCGCTTTATTCTGCTTGATACTAAATGTTTCATTTATAATTCAGCTCTGATACCAAAATGACACAGGGTTACCCCTGTGCATACTCACAGTATGCATAAAATGCATAAATTTGTTTCCCAGGAATTTATATGACCACCACGTCAAAATTTCAAACATAAAGATGGTTAAGGCCCCATTTTACAGTTCCTTGGTATTGAAACCAATCACCCCACTTTAAACCCTTTATCGGGACTTTATCAACCTTTTAAAACATTCATTATTCCCTTTTAATGAAGTCTTCCTCAAAGCTTCTTTATCGGGGTTGTTAAACTCCCATAAACCTTAGTCAAGCTTTTAGTTCCACATATATAACCTTCCCTTTCAAAACCTCAGTTAATATATGCTTAACACATAAACACATTATTGGCATGTAATTCTTCAATTTCCCGTTTACAAAGCCAATCTCCATTGAACACATATAGCGGACTTCAAACTCATTAAACCCATGTCTATAAACGCGTCGGTTCTGCCTCCTTCGAACCTTTCCGCTTATAACTTCGATCTCCACAAGCGTCGATATGCGATGGCCAATTAAATCGTGACCGTCGATCAAGATCGCGATCCAATAGTCGATGAATAATTGCACAATCGCAATCGCTTAGCCACAGCTCTTAACTCCTCCGCTTAAAGGCTCCAATCCGACTAGTTCTCCGGACCCGATAGGGTTTCTATGTTACGGCTGATGGGTTTTCGGTTCTGCCACATATCGCATGAAAGTTTATGATGTGATCTGATGAGTGCAACGTTGTGATTCAATCTTAGCCGTCAGATCTTCAAGATCTGACAGCTACTATGCATCACTTTTCAACTTTCCCCTATTCTATTTGCTTGTTATTTGCGATGTTTTCCAGTGTTAATGTGCTTCTCGTGTTTCTTCGAAGGTTTCGCTTTTTCTCTTCTTCCACTACTCCATTTACCCCGAACTTGTTCTTGCATCTTTCTCAAATATGTCCCTTTAAAGCTCCACTTATCCTCAAAGGATTCAAAGTTCCATTTCATCGCTCTTTCCGCTACTTTTTGCGTCATTGATGCTGCAGGAATATATATATATTTATATATATATATATAATATTATTTATTCATGCCATTCTCTAATAACCTCAATCTATCAATCAACACATCGAAACACACACTAATACATTGGAAATTAATCTATGTGCATATATATATCAGCAACAATTACATAATGAGTCACTCTATCTCTCCTCGACCTGGTCTTCTAATTTAATGGCCTCTGTTCATTATCTGCCCGTAGGCTTACAAAAACTCCAATTTGCTATCTATTTTCCTATTCAACCTCTTTAACCCTCTTGTTCATGCCTTTTAGGCTTACATTTATACAAAGGAATTCTAAAACCAATTTTTGGTTTTAGATCCATAGATTCCTCAACCACATTCCTAAAATCTCTTCCTCATCCCTAAGGATTCTCTCAAATCCATAAAATCGTGATCTAATTCCTAATGTGAGGTTTACAATCAATTCTCAATCCTCTCATCACTCAAATATCCTAACTCTCTCATGTTCTCCTACATTCGAGAACATTTGCAAGAAAGCCTCACACTATTCAATTAATTCCTATTCTCATTAAAATCACTCAAAAAATTAAATAATTACATAAATCCAATACTTGGGAAACCAACTTCCTTGAAACACAAGACCCCCTATGTCTACTAGAATACAATGATAATGTTGAGCTCGATGCTCCTGCATCAGACTCCCCATGTAAGAAAATTTATGACTGCCTGGTCATAAGTATGGATAATTGTTTCCTCCTGGATCCCAAACTTTATTTTGTAATCTTTCCTTGCTTATCAATTGTTCTATTGTTTTTGTTGTTTGCTAATATACTCCAGGCCTCCATACCTTGTGTTGCAATGCTCCACTTGCCTTGCTTTCGTAATCTGCTACTGTTTTCTTCTTGTTGTCACTCCTGCCTTTTCTTGTTGTTGTCATCCTTTGAGACATTTTCATCATTAACCTCCTTAACAACTCAATTTCTTTGTCCAGCATATCATCTGTTTGCTGACTATGTTCATCTCTTGATTACTGAACTCTCATTCTTGCTTGTTATCCAATTATTCTGATTGCTTCCTTTTCATCCTTACTCTCTTCTTTACTATTGTTTTGCAGCTTTTCTGTTGTTGTTATATTGTCTTTTAGAACAATCTCCTACTTCTGTTTTCTGCACCTGTCAACTTCTTCTTGATTATTATTTATGACAACTGTTTTGTCATCCTTCTTCAGCAATTTATCCTGAACATTCATCCTCTGCTCTTCCAACATTCTCCTTTGAAAGTCTAATTCCCTATATATCTCAATTATTTTACTTGGAGTGAACTTTGGAAATTTTAGACAATCTCCCATTAATTCCTCTATTATCGATCCATCATCACATGGTCCTTCTTCCTCTACTAAGCCTTTCTTGACATCCTTCAATAGATGTTCTTCCTCTTCTTCTTTCATTTGGCTGACCACCTGTGCCAAATACGTATCAGCTTCTGCAACAGCATCTTCAATTACAAGACAATCATTATAATAAAAAATATAAGGTCTCTCTACCTCTTTTCCATTTGGTAACACTTCAGTATGTTGCTCTGATTTATCTTCTTCTGTCAGCATATCAGTATGTTGATTCAAACTCAAAGAACTCTTGAGACTGTCAACTAGTCTCTCCTTCTCTTCATCTGTTTCAATGATGTCTTTTAGCATTTGTCCATTGTAGTCAACTGCTTCTTTCCTAGTCTCCTTCTCATATTCTGCTTCTGTTATGAAACCTCCAGCTCACAAAAAGATAAAAAAGATAGTTGAATGCTTTAGAATTCAGCCTCTTCGAGGGGGCAACCTCCTTTACATTACACAAATGAACAATTCTTCGATGATTCAAATGAAAAAACCTCCTTTCTATATATAGGAGTCTAAGGAGTCACAATATAACCCAGCTGACCTAACAATAATAATATAAAGCCACAAAAATAACAATAGAGGGATTCTATGGGGCACAGTAATAACAATATGGGGACAATTGGGGCACAACAATATTAATGAGGGATACAACTACAATAGTAATGGGGTAATCACTAGTATTATAGGGACCTAACATGCCCCTCTCCTTCAAAAAGGTGTTGTCCTCAACTCTTGAGTAGTTCTGGATGCTTCTGCATAAAGTTCTCATCCTCCCATGTGGAATCTTCAGCGAATAAGTTCTTCCACTTGATGAGATACTCAGAAATTGATCGATTTCGTATCTGTCGAGTTCTTGTTTCTGTGACTGCTTCCGGTTCCAATATAATTTTTCCTTCCTCGTCAAGTTCTGGAAATATTGTTTGAACTGGGAGCTTTTTGCCTTTAACCTTCTTTAAACATGAAACAAGGAAAACTGGGTGCACTCGAGAAGCTGCAGGAAGCTCCAATTTGTATGCCATAGTACCAATATTTTGCAGCACCTTGTATGGACCATAATACTTTGGTGATAATTTATTATCCTTCTTAGCTTGTTTGAGGGACATTTGTTTATATGGTTGTAGTCGTAAGAATACCCAATCACCTACATCAAAACTTCTTTCACTGCAATGTTGATCTACCTGTTGTTTCATTATATTCTGTGCCAACATGAGGTTATCCTTTAAGAGTTGGAGGACTTGTTGTTGATGTTCGTTGTGATCTTCCACTGCTTGAACCTTAGAATTTTCTCTAAAATATGATGTGATGGATGGTGGCTGATATCCATAAAGTGCCATAAATGGGGTCATTTTTGTTGTTGTATGGAAGGAAGTGTTATACCACCAATTAGCCAGAGGCAACCATTTGACCCATTATGTTTGTTTATCAGATACAAAGCAAATAAGATATCCTTCCAAACATTTGTATACTATCTCAATTTGCCCATCAAATTGAGGATGATAAGATGAGCTATGAGCTAACTGAGTACCAAGACAAGAAAATAATTATGTCCAAAAATTTCCAGTGAAAATGTGATATTTGTCACTTACAATAATCTTTGGATTTCCATGTAACTTTTGAATTGTTTCCATAAATGCAATAGAAACTATATTGGCTTTAAATGGATGTGATAATGCACAAAAGTGTGCATACTTGGTAGGTCTGTCAACTATCACCATGATGACACTCTTTCCCTCAGATTTGGGTAAGCCTGTGATAAAATCCATTGAAACCTCCTCCCAACGTTGGCTTGGAATGGATAAAGATTGTAATAGACCCGAGGTCTTGATTGTTTCAACTTTATTTTGTTGGCAAACCAAACATACCACCACAAACTTTTGTATATCCGATTTAATGCCATCCCAAAAAAATTCCTTCTTAACCCTGTGGTAAGTTTTTAAAAATCCTAAGTGCCCTCCTAAGGGAGAAGTGTGCAATTCGATAAGAATCTTTTGTTTGAGTTGGGAATTCTTACAGAGGTATAAGCAATCTTTGTACCATAATGAATCATTTTGCCAGCTAAATGTATCAGATGTACTGGAATCTTGTTGTAACTTTCAAATAAGTGCCCAAAATCCTTCATCATTCTTCCATTCCTTCCTTGCTTCATTTATCCAATCTGGTTGGATGATAGAAATGGCGCACAACAATGCTTCCACATCCTCATCCTTTCTTGAGAGTGCATCTGCCACCACATTTTGCTTCCCTTTTTCGTAGATGATTTCAAAATCATAACCCAACATCTTTGTGACCCACTTTTGTTGCTCTTCAGAGGATAATCTTTGTTCAAAAAGTATTTAAGGCTATCATGATCTTTTTTTACCTTGAAGTGTCTCCATTTCTTAAGTGCATGTAGTATTGCCAACATTTCCTTCTCATAAATAGCTTTGTTTAAAAACTTTCCCTTGATTGGACGACTTTCAAAAGCAATGGGTCTTTCATCTTGGATTTAAACAGTACCAATTCCATTTCCTGAAGCATCGCATTCCACAATAAAGGTTTTTGTGAAGTCCGGTGTAGCTAAGACTGGTGCTTGGCACATTGCCTCTTTAAGATGTTTGAAGGTCTTTGTTGCTTCTGGAGTCCATGAAAACGCATCTTTCTTCAATAATTTTGTGAGAGGTGCTGCTATTCTCCCATAATTCTTAACAAACTTGCAATAATACCCTATCAACCCGAGAAATCCTCGCAGATGCTTTATGGATGTGGGGATTTTCCATTCCTTAATGGATTTAATTTTGCTAGGGT
>APFE031390736.1:3780-20232 GCA_000404065.3 Pinus taeda | reverse complement strand
TCATCATGAGTTTCATTTACTACCCTTTCACCATTAGTAAGCATTTCTTGTAGAAACTTTGTCAAATCTGTCTTCAACTCTTCCATGCCTGTCTTCAAATCTTCCATGTCTATCTTTAAACAATCCATCTTAGCTTCTACACTTTTCTTTAAACCATCCTTCTTAGCTTCTACATCTTTCTTTAAAGCATCCATCTTATATTTTGTTACTTTTTGTGCAAGTGACACTTGTTGCACTTGGTCTCGTAATTTTGATATATCATGTTACATTTCTTCCTCTTCTTCATGAGTAATGCTAGAGATTTCAAGTAGCTTGCTAGGTGTTTGCATTTTCTTTCCTCGGGGCATGAATTACCGATAATAATGCTTTACTATGCCCTTTGAATTCCTTCAAACTAATTTTTCAAACCAAGCATATGCAAAAATTTTAAAAAAACTACACACATTTTTTCACTTTGTAGAAGCTTGATATTGAATGTGATGAATCTCTGTAATTTCATATCATCCAATTCTGAAATTGTGACCTACAGTAGCCATCTACGTCCTCTTTCCAATGCCACCAGTCTGATCCAAATTGGATTCTCCAGGGAAGAGTTATGTCAAATCTCCCATAGTGACCTGATTATAAACTAGTTCAGTAGAGTGAACTTGTACAACATTCCACGAGTCATTATTTCGACCTTTGGCTCTGAAAAATATATACAAGAAACTAAATTCCATCCTCTTTCTGTACCTTCTTATGAAATTTCAATGCAATGCTCACAGAGAAAGTTATGATGATTTTCCCCAAGTCACCTGTTTGGAATATAATTCAGGAGTCTGCAAAAAGACCAAATTCCTCATATCATATCTCCGCAAATATAGTGCAAAAAGCTCTAAAATTTGGATCTGAGGTTCAGTTCGATTTCTTGTCAAATGGTTTTTTTTTTAGCTTCTGAAACGTCACAGACAAAAATTTATAGCGAAAATGCCACGATGACCTATTTGGAGCAGTGAAACCCTAGAATCCTGGCTCTGATACCAAATGTTATGAAACTAGCTCACAAAAATATGGAAAAGATAGTTGAATGCCTTAAAATTCAGCCTCTTCGAGGGGGCAACCTCCTTTACATTACACAAATGAACAATTATTTGATGATTCAAATGACAAAACCTCCTTTCTATATTAAGAGTCTAAGGAGTCACAATATAACCCAACTAACCTAACAATAATAATATAAAGCCACAAAAATAACAATAGATGGATTCTATGGGGCACAGTAATAACAATATGGGGACGATAGGGGCACAACAATATTAATAAGGGATACAACTACAATAGTAATGGGGTAATCACTAGTATTATAGGGACCTAATAGCTTCATCTTCTGGAAGGTATTCTTTCATGTTTTGACAGCTTTACAAGACTGCCTATCTTCTTCCAAACCTGCAATCATACATAAATCATTAGTTTTAAAAACACAAGACCTTCTGGTCTCACTTGTTGCTTTAGTCATCAAGTTTTCTAGCTGCTTCGAATCATTCATATGATTCAACTCCTCTAGCTCTTCATCACTTTCAAAAAGTAATAGTTCACTTTCTAGTTCACATATTGACACTTCAACACCTTTTTCAGCATCTTCCTTTTGCTATAGCTCAACTCTTTCAAGTTTATGTATCTCTAATTTGGCATCTAATATGTTCAAGTTCCCTTAGCTCCTTTATTAACTGAATATTCACTTGTTGATTCCTCTTCTCTTGTAGCCTCTTCCAATTCACTTTCTTTCTCATGACATAACCATGCTTCTGGTCTGCTTCATTGTTTTGCAACATCTCCATTAACACTTCAAGCTGAACTGATATCTTAGCCTTCTCCCTCTCATATTCCTCTTTGCTTAACTATCTTTCTATGCCATTTTCCTTGGAATCCTTATCCTTTTGTCCTCTGTTGTGATCTCTTTCAGAACCTCTGTTATGACTGTCACTAGTCATCATCCTCTCCATCTCTATGAGTTCCTCACTCATTCACTATGAGTTGCACAATAGCCTCCACAACAACAAGTCTGTCTTGCTACCACTTACCTCACCAAGCTCTCCTAACTCAGTCTTTTGGCAAGAAATTGGTTCTCTATCTCTGGAACCTCTCTTGAGCACTTCTCTTTGCTCCTTCTAGGATTCAACTCACCTGCATCTTCTAAGAACACAATTTTCCTCTTTATCCAATCTTCGTTGGAATTCCTCAAGGTTCTACCACATTTCTTCTTTCACTTATAAACTCTCACCAACTTCCTTTATCTCTTAGAAATTCTAGCACATCCTCTGTGGAATTGCTTTTGGGAGTTGCAACAATACTTCTGCATCAATATAAAGACTACAACTTTCAATCTTCAAATCCAATTAAAATAAACCCATATCATCTTAGCTTTAAGATCCCTATCTGATCTTGTCCTCCCATTCACCTGCACATTTGAATGGACTATCCTTTCCACTAACTTTCAACTGCATCTTCAAACTCTTTAGCTACCTTCAGAATATCACCATTTCTGCAAATCTGTTCCAGCAGATCTTTATGCTTCCACTACACAAATTCTCAATATTCAGCTACTGTCATTCAGATTTAGAATCTGATTCTTTCTTCCAATCTTCTGCTTTATCTTGGCAAAGCTTCACTATCAGCAACAATTACTTCTTTGTTGAGTTTTATTACACTGAAAAATCATTAACAGTTTCTTTATTTGCTACCCCTTAAGGTTTGATCTCCTTTTGTTGAGATACTTCATTAGCTACAACCATCAATCTTCAATCTATTTCTTTGTCTGCAAACTCAAACCAGAATTAAATAAAAACAATACCTGCCTGATTTCTTCATTCACTCTTCACATCCGAGTGAATCTCCATTCTCCAAACATCATTGTGGATTCTTTCTGTCTTTGCAATCTCATTTTAATACTTTCTCACCTGCCTCTAAGAACTTAACTTTTCTTCTTCATTCTCCCAACTTTACTCTAGTTGCTTCGCTATCAGATTAGAATATGATCTCCTGGGCATGCATACACATCCTTTCCAAATATCTCTGTTATGAATTCTTTCAAGAAACTCCCACACATATTCGCTTTATTCTGCTTTATACTAAATGTTTCATTGATAATTCATCTCTGATACCAAAATGACACAGGGTTACCCCTACGCATACCCACAATATGCATAAAATGCATAAATCCATTTCCCATGAACTTATATGACCACCAGGTCAAAATTTCAAACATAAAGATGGTTAAGGTTGTCTTTTATAGTTCCTTGGTATCATGAACCAATCACCCTGCTTTAAACCCTCTATCGGGACTTTATCAACCTTTTAAAACATTCATTATTCCCTTTTAATGAAGTCTTCCTCAAAGCTTCCTTATCAGGGATGTTAAACTCCCATAAACCTTAGTCAAGATTCTAGTTCCGCATATATAACCTTCCCTTTCGAAACCTCGGTTAATATATTCTTAACACATAAAAACACTATCGCCGCGTAATTCTTCAATTTCCCGTTTACAAAGGGAAACTCCATCAAACACATATAGCGGACTTCAAACTCATTAAACCATGTCTATAAATGCGTCGGGTCCACCTCCTTCGAACCTTTCCACTTATAACTCTGATCTCCGCCAGCGCCGATATGCGATGGCTGATTAAATCATGACCTTCGATTAGGATCACGATCCGACGGTCTACGAATAATTGTGTGATCACAATCTCTTTGCCACAGCTCTTAACTCCTCCACTTAAAGGCTTCTATCCGACTAGTTCTCCGAACCCGATAGGGTTTCTATGTTAGGGTTGATGGGTTTTCGGTTCTGCCACATATCGCATGAAAGTTTGCGACGTGATTTGATGAGTCCAACCTTGCGATTCAATCTTGGTTGTTGGATCTTCAAGATCTGACGGCTACTATGCATCACTTTTCAACTTTTCCCTATTCTGTTTGCGTGTTATTTGCGTTGTTTTCTAGTGTTAATGTGCTTCTTGGATTTCTTCGAAGGTTTCACTTTTTCTCCTCTTCCACTGCTCCATTTACTCCCGAACTCATCCTTGCATCTTTCTTCAAATATTGTCCCTTTAAAGCTCCACTTTAATCCTTCAAATGGATTCAAAATTCCATTTCACTCCTCTATTTCACTCTCTTCTTTGCATTCACTGAATTTGCATGCATGAATATATATTATATATATATATATATAGAGAGAGAGAGAGAGAGAGAGAAGAGAGAGATATTTGTCGTTCTCTGATAACCTCAATCTATCAATCAACACATCAAAACACACACTAATACATAGGAAATTAATCTTTGTGCATATATATATCAGCAACAATTACATAATGAGTCACTATGTCTCTCCTTGGCATGGTCTTCTAATTTAATGTCCTTTGTTCATTATCTGCCCATAGGCTTACAAAAACTCCAATCTGCTATCTATTTTCCTATTCAGCCTCTCTAACCCTCTTGTTCATGCCTTTTAGGCTTACATTTATACAAAGGAATTCTAAAACCAATTTTTGGTTTTAGATCCATAGATTCCTCAACCACATTCCTAAAATCTCTTCCTCATCCCTAAGGATTCTCTCAAATCCATAAAATCATGAACTAATTCCTAATCTGAGGTTTACAATCAATTCTCAATCCTCTCATCAATCAAATATCCTAAATCTCTCATGTTCTCCTACATTCGAGAACATTTGCAATAAAGCCTCACACTATTCAATTAATTCCTATTCTCATTAAAATCACTCAAAACATTGAATAATTGCATAAATCCAATACTTGGGAAACCAACTTCCTTGAAACACAAGACCCCCTATGTCTACTAGAATACAATGATAATGTTGAGCTAGATTCTCCTGCATCAAAAATCCACCCACGAAATCCATGGATATTTATCTCCCTAGTCTAGTAGTAGAGGTAAGGGATGGCATAAACCTTGCTCCATATTACTAGGTTTTCTTGTCCAACAAAGTATGTATCCTCTAATAAATCAAGCTACATCTTCATGCATTCTAGTCCAATAAACCATGTATGCTAGCCACTATTTTCCCAACACCCAAATGCCCCACAACTCTAGAGGTGTGAGATTATATGATAAATTGAAAACTTTCTCCATTAGGAACATAGAACTTATAAACTAGCTTGTAGAGTAACCCATCTTGAAGATGGTAGTTAGCCTTGCTATCACCTTCATCGTACTGAGATTTTCCTTGTAGATATTGAAATACCTCCTTAAATTCCTCAACTTCTATGTAATCCTCTTTGTATACATCATGCATGAAAGGCTCCATGTCTATAAGAGTACCCAATGTTGAGATCTTGGGTACAGGTAGCCTTGAAAGCATGTTTCCCAAATTATTTGTAATTCCCTTATTATACTTGATGATAATATGAAACTGTTGTAAAATCCCATCTACTTGTAGTGGCATGTTTATTAAAGCTTACTTGAGACCCACAAATATTGTGGCAGTTGGTGATTGATGTGGATGATGGTTTTCTTACCTATTATATAATGATTCATTTCTTAACAACTTGTCCAAGAGCACAATTCTCTTTGTCATATGTGCGGTAGTTTAGGACTCTACCATGAATCATTTCAAAATGATAGAACATTGCTTTACCTCCTTGCGTCAATATTGTTCCTATAGCTTCACAAGCACTTTGCAAATTGAACAATGTAGAGAATGGTTCTTAACTAATCTTATATTATATAATACATATAATAAAGTACACTACATATTAACTAATATATAATATAAAATATAATATATAATGTACTCTATTATATATTATATAATATAACTTAACAAGTTATATTATATAATATACTCTATTATGCATCATGTAGTCTAACTAATAGATGAAATGGCATTTTTCCAAACACTTTTCCTCGTCAACTTTTCCCAAGATCTGGTAGATATTTCTAGGAATCATAAGTTAAGTTGTTCAATATACAAAGTTAGAGTGTTTTAGGGGTATTATTGGGTGTTGAGTCCATTTATGAATTCAAAAGTGCAATTTAAATAACAAGAAATCACAATCTTACTTGAAACTCTATTATCGAATTCTGGCCAAAAAAAAAAACCATTTCGTCTATTAGTTAGATTGTGTCTGTTATATATTATGCAATATAATTAGTTAGTTATACTTTATTATTATATAATATTAACAATTAAATGCTACCACTATACTATATTGTGATATTTAATCTAATAATTTAATCAATGATATAAATATTATAATGAATTATGTATAGCATTAAAATATTGATAAGAAGTATATATTATAATTTTAATTCATTTAAATTTGTTATAATTATATTATTATTATAATGTTTTAGGTTCCAAATTATTTATTATTATTATTATTATTTTTTAATATATATATATATATTATATATATATATATATATATATTAGCCCCAAGGGTTAGCTCAGTTTGGTTCAAAAACCGTGCCTCGTCATCGGGAGGTCAACGGGGTCGAATTCCACCCGAAGCCCTTGAGGGTCAAGTCTTGTAGTTTAGGCGAGGGGCGATTATAGACCTAGCTATTGCACAAATTTTTCCGTGGATGTAGCTATCACTCACTGACCAAGGTGCTCGTGTTCAACCACATGCAATATATCTATATATATATTATATATATATATATATATATATATATATATTATATATATATATAATACAATTATGAATGGAATTAGTCAAGTAATTCAAATATAAATTTAAATATTTTGCCACTATATTTGTTATGTGCAAAACAATTTTTAAAAAATGATTAACTTTACTAACCCAATTTACTTGACAACTATCATTAATAAGTTAATATTGTTACATCGTAAGGTGTTTCTCTTTGAAATGAACTCACCTAACTGCCACCGTGTACACTTTTGCAGCGTTTGATGAGATGTTAGATGATTAAAACAATATTCAGCATTTGATGAGATGTTAGAAGATTAAAAAAATATTGGGCGTTAGATCACCACCGACTCCTCCTACTTAATCATAAACCGACTCTATATTCCTCTACTTTTCAGCGTCTTCTTCAACTGTCCGAGCTCCTTTGCTTCAACAATAAATTCAATAGAACCATCTCCTCCGTTAGATCACCACCAACTTCAACAGACGATTCAGCTGTGCTTGGAACCGGCTCCTCCAACTGGGCTTTTTAATTTCTGTGAGGTTTCTACTGTTTCTTCAACGGAATGGGGCTTTTTATTTTCTTTAAGGTTTTCACTGTTTTTTGAGGAGGTTCAGGTATGCTTGGACCTTGGTTAACTATGTGAAGTGGAGTCTAGGGCAATGGGATTCTACAAGAGACCCAAACCTTTCCAGGTTATCCTTCTCTCTTTTAAAATATTCAACAGGTGATTAACTCTTCATCAGGGTTTGTTTTCGTTTGCCTTTCTGGGTTATCCCTCTCTCTTTTAAAATATTCAACAGGTGAGTAACTCTTTGTCAGGGTTTGTTTTCATTTTCCCTTAATTATTTGTTTCTCTTACTTACAGAAGAAATTATAAGAATTTGAGACATCCTCATCTGTTATATACCTAGGGGGGTAATATGGGGTACCGAGGGAGGTACCCAAGGTAATAATGTAATAATGGGATGGGCCATAGTAATAAATAAGGTGGTTAACCCATGTCATATAAGGGACTAAAAGTAGTTAATAATAATGTAAGGGGCCCATGGTATTAGTTGATGGTATGAGGAACCCATGGTAATGATGCATGGTATTGTATGTATGAGGCCTATATAGAGGCTAGAGACTCCACATGGAGGGATATGAAGAGAAATAGTCTTGTATGGACAAGCATATGGCTTGTGGAGTGTTCTCCTTCCTTAAGGAGTGAATGTATGGTGTTGCCCTACCATAAGGGTTTGATAATAAAGAATCATTTCTATCTTATTTCTTGGGTTTATTTGCATAATCTTATGTTTTCTTATCAGATCTATAATATCTTGGGTTAGATCTACAACAGGTATATTGGATGACTTTGGCCTAGATCCCTAGGGGGATTCTTGCCAGGCTTCAAAGTATCTGTAGGAGGTTTCTATGGAAAGGAAACAAATAGGGTAATCTCTTTGCCTGGGTTAAGTGGGATACTATTGCTAGACCCAAGAGATGGGGGGGTTAGGGCATAAAAAAACTGGACATCTTCACCAAAGCATTGGCAGCAAAATTGGGTTGGCAGTTAATCACAAAACATAGTCTCTGGACAATGGTAGCCTATGCTAAGTATATCTCCCCTTCAAATACTATGGATTGGATATGGAGGGACCATCGGATCAGCAACAATATCTCCATTATTTGGAAGGTGGTGCTAAACTCCCTTCCCCTCATTCGTGAAGGTTTAACTTGGAGGATCCATGAGGGGAATGCAGTTCGAATAGGTGTCGACCCCTGGATTGGATGCGGGAATGTTCACAGGCTCCCAGCAGAGGTGACTGGTCTTCTAGTGGATCAAGGCTACACACATCTCTATCACATTGCTGACCCTGGAAATACAACTCTTTTTTAGTAGGCTTGGAAGTCAGCTCTGGACCTCCACCTTCCGGCCCAATGGCATCAAGTTTGGGAGGGATTTATTGAAGCCCTAACTCAAGCTCATATCTGGATAGTAGAAGGAGAGGATGAAATTGTGTGGGCACATGCAAAAAATGGAAGATACTCACCCAAGGATGGGTACCTGAAGCTGATGGAAGTCACAAAACCCAAGCATATAGAGCCTTGGTGGAAATCCCTTTGGAAGTTTAAAGCAACCCCTAGAACACGATTGCTCATGTGGACGATCCTCTTCAACAAAATCCCTACCGGTCTTAACTTAATGAAACGATCTTTCCATGGCCCCTTTTGGTGTCACCTATGCAGAAGAAATGAGGAAAGCACTGAGCATCTTTTCCTGGACTGCCCTATTATCTTTGAGTAATGGAACAACATCCTGGCACATTTCCCCTCCCTCCAGGGATGGCAAGGGAGGACTATACGTGAGGCCTGTCTTAGTTGGTTTGGCAGGCACAGGGGAAAGGACAGGAATATGCCCCTTCTAATGTGTTGGGATTTTTGGACGGCAAGGACCAGGCCATCTTTGACCACAAGGATCCCCATTGGCTCTCCATCAGAACCATAATCACTACAGACTTTGATTCTCTGCCTGAAGATGTCTCTCAGCCTCCCCCTAGGAACATTCAACCAGAACCCATAGATAAATCAATTCCTTGGGCCTACTTTGACGGATCAGCCCAAGAAGAGGGCTGGGGGGGGGGCATCCTCTAACTGAGGGAATCCCACTGTTTCAAAATCCAAATGAACCTGGGAAGAGGCACAAACAACTATGCTGAGCTAGCCACTGCCAAACATCTCCTCCACTTTGCTCTTGAAAAACATTGCACTCATCTCCAATTGTTCGGGGACTCCAAACTTGTTTGCAACTAGCTAAACATAACATCTCATTGCTCTGCTTTCTCATTGAGACACATTTTGGATCAGGCTCACAGAATCATAGCATCCTTTGATAAATTTGTCTGTCATCACATTTACAAGGAGCACAACACAGGGGCAGACTACCTATCAAAGGAGGCAGCACGTCGGCAGGAAGCAGACTAGTTGATACAGGGAGAAATTGATGGAACCTTCCACCAGTTTTATCACAGACCATTCATAGATCTACACTTGCACCACGAGACATAAACGCTCTGTTTTTATATATCTGGTTATATTTTTGGTGTTTTCCAGTTTTTCATATGCTGTTTATATTTCAGTACATATGGGTTTACAGAACTCTCTTCAAGAGACTATTTTGACAGACTTTCAACAAGGACTGTTTTAGTGATATTATATTTTTGAGACCTTCATGATCTCACTGCGTGGAGAATTCAATTTTGTGGGTCTGTTTGTTGTTCTTGTCGGTTACAATAGTTTTGAGACCTTCATGATCTCCCTGTGTGGAGAATGTAGTAAAATTTTTTGTTGTTGTTGTTATGACAAACAGTGTCGGGGAGGAAACCAGCCTCAATATGCATATGCTATGGCATCTACAGAATGTAATTTCTCATCATTAATAGAAACTACGACTTTTTCCAAGGGAAAAAACATTTTGTTAGTTAAAAATGTTTAATATGTGAAAAAAAATTTAATATATATATAATATAATATATATATATATATATATATATATATATATAAAGAGATAAGTCTTATAATGGAGAATTGTAATTCATGCATCTATATAATATATATTATATATATATATAAGAGATAAATCTTATAACATTTTATTTTATTAGTAACAAAAATTATATATAAATATACATAGAGAGATAAATAAGCCTATAATATTATAGAAAATATATATATAGAGAGAGATCTATGGATATATGTTTTATACTTCTAAATATGACTTGGGAATATATTAACAATTTAATATATAGAATGTGAAACACAAATAAAATATTTCAATGTCAACTATGTATATACTATATAAAACAAAACACACACAACTAACATTTTATTACTTAAAAATGTTTAATATAAATTTTATATGTAGTGAGAGAAATGATTTTTATTCTATTAATATATTTTTGAAGGGAGATTTATAGTTCATTCATTTTTTAATATGGAGTGGAGATGTAACATTTTATATATATATGGAAAGTCGTATGGGTATATGTTTTCTATTTCAAAATATCATTAAGGCATGTATTAACATTTTTATGGGTAAAATGTCAATAAAAAATAAATAAATAAATAAATTAGGTCAACTATGTATATGCCATATATATATCTTGATAGATTCAAAGTTAAGATAAATATGTGTTGATTTTGAACAACACACTAATAAAATGTACATCTATTCTCCACTAGCCAGAACCAGGTACATCTATTCTCCAGATGAAGGGATTTTAAGATAGGATTGTTATTAGAGTAGATGTCAAAGTAAGTGGTTATAAAAAATATTCTCCGGATGCACAATTAGACACATGAGCTTTGAATTCTTGTGCAAAACATAGTGCCATTCCTGAATACTATTGGCAACCCACAAACTTGCAGTATAGAGCTGTAAATAACGTTAATGACTATCAGAGCTATGGCTCCTGATTTCTCGATTATTCTTAATGGAGTTCCTACTTCTGTAAATTTGTACAGTTTTGATACAGGTTGTGATATTTTGTTGGGACAAGATTTTGTAGGGAGACATCTTCCTCTTGTTGTAGAAGCAAGCCATATTTGCCTCAACATCCAAGGAAGAACTGTAAAAATCCAGAGCAAGTTCAGCTATGTAAATAGAATTGTAGACCCTATCCCACATATATTTGAATGTTCTCTTGACAACCTAGCAAAAATCAACAAATTAATCAGAAATGCTGAGATCCAAGGGCCATAATATATCAGATAAATAAAAGAGAAAATTGACGCGGAATGTACAATAGATGCACCCAATGCATTTTGACAAAGAGAGAAATACTTTGTGCATCTTACCTATAAAGAAAATTATTATGGGACACCTTAGAAATCATCAGCAAACCAAATGTCCCCACCAGAGCTCGAATTCTGTAAAAAGGAGATTGTTTAACTATTAGAAAGAAATTTGATCGAACCAAGCAGAATCCCTTTGGCTTGCCCCGCATTCTATGTCAACAAGAATTTAGAGTAAAAGAGAGGTAAACCTAAGATGGTGATTAACTTTAGACAATTAAATTATTCTTTGTTTCCTATTAGGCATCCTCTGCCATCTAAAGAAGATTTATTTCAGAAAATTAGTAATAATAATGTGTTTAGCAATTTTGACCTTAAGAGCGGATTCTGGCAAATAAGGATCAAACCATCTGAAAGATACAATATTGGTTTTGTGGTACCACATGGGAAGTTCATGTTATCACCTAGATTGAACCTCAGGCTGAAGGAAGGCAATGCCAGGGTAGCCACAAACCACGCTAATTAGCCAAGTAGCTAGCCCTACTAGGCTGGGAGAGGGCTCTCTCCTTATCGATCTCAGTCAAGGTGACTGGATCAGGTAAATTATTTTAGGCTAGGTATAGTAGCTCGAGAGTTTTGATTGGATTTTGTAGAGGTTTTGCTGTATCAGGAGGAGTTAGGCAGTTTAGGTCTGGGAAATTAGGTCATAAATGTAGGGTGTTCTATGGGACAAGGTAGGCATAGGCTTTATCACTTTAGGGCTTGATGAGGTGAGATTTTTAAGACTGGAGAGAAGCTAATAAGGGCATGTGGAAATCATGGATCCTTCTTAAACAATAGAAAACATATAAATGTGAATATTTACTCAAAGTAGAGTAGTGTTGTGATGGATTCTGCCTATCAACTTGAAAACATTCACTAAGAAGCAATGGAATGATTAATGAAGCATAAAAAACATTCTAACATATGATCACAAAATAATAAACTGTACTAAAACTCCATACCACATGGATCCCATAAAAATAGCTGCAATTCTTATTAGTCTCCTGCCAAACTACTTACAAAGATGTACAATCAAGGTCTGAGCATCCAACTGAGTCCAACCCTTTACAATGAGGAAGAAGAAGAATATATAGAATTTTTTTCAACCTCCTCCCATCCTCATGGATCTAATCCCCAAGATGAGGAGCTAATATAACCAACACTGAACGAGAAAACAGGAATATAGGCATCTCAACAACTTCCCTCTAACAGTGAAAAACTGATTCATTTGAGCTCAAACTAACTCCTAATCAATGAATCTACCTTATTACTATTTATCCATCATATTTAAATTTATCCACCATGAGAGAGAATCCATGAAAAATAGTAAAAAATTCAGAAAATGATCATCCTAAGCAAAATTGCCCAACGCGCAGTGCCATTGGCCCAACGCGCAATGCCACTTTCAGGTCGCTTTTGGAGACCTGCGTGACATCCAAATTGAGCCCATGATAGCTCATTGGAAAGGTATTCAAGTGTAATTTCTAGAACATCTGGAATGTCTATATTTGGAGCTAATTTGACCACTCAAAACTTGATTCTCCCAAGACTGCTTCTGTGCGTCCAAAAAGTGGCAGAAAGGTCATTTTTAGGGTGTTTTTTGACCTTTGGGTGAACCAGTTCTACCCCAAAAACTTTGAAACTTGCTAGGATGCATTTATTCACTGCTATGAATCCAAAAATTCAAGCCATTTCCTCATTGGGTTCCCCTAGGAAAAGCGCAACATTGGTGGCGCTGTGCTTCTAGGCAGTTTTCCTGTGTGTGCAATTTTCAAAATTTACAAATGAAAAAAATTGCTCAAAACCTATCCAAAATTGGTGAGCAACACCACCATCAAGCATCTTGATGATCCAAGGAAGCTTCAGCAAGCAACCTAAGCCTATCCTCCTCTTTTTTTCCCTTTAGGGCCCGCCTTATCCTAGATTTCATTTTCTTGACCCTCATGTTGCAAATTTTGTTTCGTGTCTTGTAATGATAGGCCATGTGTTTGATCATCTGATTGTCTCTATTGGCCTTCGATAGCAGCTTCTCAAGGTGCAAGTCAAATATTTCAAGCCAAATATCTCTATCATTTTCAATTTCTTGATCAATAGGGGTCAAAGTGGCTTGTGTTTCTTTGCCACTTTGTCATTTTGCCTTGAGCACTTCCAGCTCCATGAGGACTTGTTTGCCACTCAATTGTTTGTTTTCTCACTCCAAGTATGTGATGACATACTTAGCCCTCTCCAAATTGTCTGCCAAAGCTTGCACTTGAGCTTCCCTTTCCCGTATGATGATGTCTTTGATGGTTTCTTCGTCCTGAGCCTCTAAGTCAATGATTTCAACTCCATGACGAGTATAATGCTGCTTCGGCTCATCATGCTTAGTGAAGTCAAAATCCCTTTCCTCCTCATCATCAAGACTCTGCTCTGGCATCTTTTTCCTTGCTTTTGTGCAGTTGTTGCACCTATACCTAGTATGTCGATGAAGAAGGAAAAGCCCCTTCCACATCTTGTGGAGCTAGCATTTGCCTATGAGCTAATGAAGAAGGCAAGGCCCCTTCCACATCCCGTGGAGAAAATACTTGCTTATCTGCTGCAAATAATATCCTAGTGCCTCTCTGATGTGTCATGTAAATGGGCATCTCAGTAGTTCTTGTCTCCTTGGCCTCCTCATCTATTTTTACTTGGCTAGAAGGTCCTCCTGCTTCTTGAGACACTGGCAGAGGGATTTGAGGACCTCTAATGATCTCATGAGAAATAAAGGTCTCCCAAGAGATGTTAAGGAGATTGAGATGATGGAGAAAAATGATCTTGATCAGAGAGTAATGATAAAGACTGCTCATCTGCTGAGGGTATGGCTTCTTCTGCACAAAATGAGCCATCTTCTCAATGTTCTTGAACAAGAAATAAGGGAGGTTCAACATCCTAACCCTCGTAAAATGCATGAGAAGCCTAATGTGATATGTGTACAGTTTGGAGAATCTGCCCTCACAAGTGAAATATTTCATGTTGATTTTCATCATGGGGTCATACTTGTTTTCGAGAAATCTGAAAGGAAACAGCCTCTTCACCTCGTTTCTATACTGGGTTTTGATATAAGGCTCATAATAGTGTTCATCTAGGTCCCGGGCCTTGTAACACTTATCACCAACGTTAGGAATCCTGGTTACATCTGAAATGATGGAAGGTGATACTGTGAATGTTACCCCAGCAAAAGTGACTTTGTTGTTTTGAAGATGAGCTACAAAGAGTCTGGTGAGCTCTGAGTAGCATTGGAATCTCTCTACTTGTTCACAAAAATCATAGCATCCAAGATATCTAAACATGAAATAGCCAAATGAGAAGCCTGTAGTTCGCTAAGGTTTGATGGCTCTTTTCTGAAAATTTTGCCTCCCTTATGAGGTTTTCTCCGTTGTCTAGCTTTCTCTATTGAGGTATCATTGTCTGTATTTTCCTCCTCATAGTCGTGGTCTTCTTTGTCCATGTTTGCAAAGTCTAAGGTTGTACACTCCTAGAAAAGGGATAAGGGGAATGAATAGGAGTGAAGGGATGTGTTAGGGTAAACTAGAAAATGAAGGATAAGATGTGAATTATGAGAGTGAGGGAGAGGGGTTTTAGGATGAGAGGATATAATGAGGGGATATATAGTGATGTAGAGAGGAGCTTTAAGTTTTAATGGTAGGTGATGGGAACAAACAGAGGGGGTTAGGGTTTTTAGGATGATATGGAGTGAAACTAGGGTTTGATTTTTAGTATGGAGAATGATGCTTATGATTTCAATATGCAAACCAAAAATGAGGCAAAGGAGGTAAACTTACTTGAAATAAGGGAAAGAGAGAGAAATTTGGAAATTTCTTGAAGTTTTGAGGGATTTAAAACCCTTCTCCTCAACGCACAACACTGGTACACAGACACGCAGTGCTGGCCTCTACACACAGCGCTAAGTCCTCAACGCGCAGTGCCAACCTTCCTTGCCCAGAAGCGCAGTGCCACTCTGCCAACACATAACATCAAGCTTCCAATGTCCAAAACTCCCTCAAGCTTGCCTTTTCTTCTCACCTTTTGACTTCTTGCTTGCTAAATGAGAAAAATGATATTTGAAAATGAAATGTGAGGGCTTAAATAGGAGAAGATTTTGATTTTTTCACTTGAAAAACCCACTTTTCTAATGTTTCTTGTTCTTTTTCAAAACTCTGTTTTAATGCCTTTTCTTTCTTGTATCTTTGTAGGTGGATAAATGCTCAATTTGACTTAAATTTTGTAGTTTTTGTTTGTCTTGCAGTGAGGAGAAATGCTCTAGTGCAGATGAGATCCATTATTACATATAGGAACTTAAAATTACATATTAAATACAAATAAAATTAAAATACTCTATTTTCACCTCAAAACATGTTTTTGAGGTGAAAATTACATTAGGTTAAAACAAATAATAACTCAGTTTCTTATGACTTACAAATCATCATGATTGTTTTATCAGTCATCCTCATACCCTCGCTGACCTTCATTTACCTTTTAACATCAAACTTTTGACCTTGGTGGTGAAACCCTAAGACCTAATGAAATCATGCCCTATGACCTAATGAAATGATGACTACAGATTGATCATAAAACCAAAAACTTAAGACAACCTGAAGAAGGATCAACAAGTATACTCTATGAGGGAAAAATTTAGCTTTTCTGAAGAGAGGACAATCATCAGTGGATCGGTGTTATGAAACCAACTCAAGAAAAGATAGAAAAGATAGATCAATGCCTTAGAATTCAACCTCTTCGAGGGGGCAACCTCCTTTACATTACATAAATGAACAATTCTTGGATGATTCAAATGACAAAACCTCCTTTCTATATATAGGAGTCTAAGAAGTCACAATATAAACCAACTGACCTAACAATAATAATATAAAGCCACAAAAATAACAATAGAGGGATTCTATGGGGCACAGTAATAACAATATGGGGACAATAGGGGGACAACAATATTAATAAGGGGTACAACTACAATA
>APFE031390735.1:0-15631 GCA_000404065.3 Pinus taeda | reverse complement strand
AGGAATTGCTTTCATCTCACATGACATGTGAATAAGGAAATTTTGGTTGACTAAATTAGGAATTAAAAGAAATAGCCCATGGATATACATTTTTATTGTTGTTAGGAACCAATCAAACAATTATGACCCCTTTAGGACTATAACTACAATTCGGAACTAATATAAGTTTCTTTCATGCTAAGGGTAAAGTGAAATCAACTACAAGTGAAGGGGGCCTAGAAAACAACCACACAATAACGTACACTTATATGTAACATACGTTTCATTTAGATTAAGGTGCATGAAACACTTTCAAGCTAAACAAACTTCAACAGGAAATCTCACAAGTGACATACTAGAATTTGAGAATTAGTAGCCTGCATTGTTTCTTCAAGTCCATTATTGAAGGATTAATCATTCATAATTGGTTAAGGTGAAAAACTTACAAATTCACTTTAAGGACACTTGTTCCATTTAAAGAGTCATAAACGCTAAATTTAAATTTAAGATGTCACCAGCTAGAAAAAGTATTAAACGCTTAATAATCCAACAATTATAACACTTTCAATACCTTTCAAATATTCATAATGGTGACAATCGCGAATCATTGGGGTATTGCATTCCATTAAATTATAATCTCAGTTGTGAACATTATATTTTTCATGTATATAGAGCTTTACAAGTTGAGTCATATTATTAGGAGCAAACCAATTTCATCAACATTCAGAAAATGAAAATGAAAATAGAAATGAATGAAAGGACATATATAAGTTGTAGGATAGTTCAGAAACCAAAGTGTAGAATTATAGAATTTGGACAGAGTGTTAACCACACTTTTTGGACTTTAGATTTTCAAATAATATACTTCCTTTTCATCGACGCCCCCTACAATGAGGAACAATTTAATAACAGTCAAGGTTTAAAGGTAGAATCTCCTCTTGTTCAAGAAAATCGAATCACGTGCATGAAGGGTCCCATGTCCATAAAAACAAAGTTATTTAAAAGGATAGAACTCTAAAGCATAACACGAGAAGGATCTAAATCCATTCTAAGAAATATATAATAATGAGTTCATGGAAAGACATAAACAAACAAGTAAATCATAGTTTAAATTTATCTTTAATACCATATTCATGGCCCTGCTACTAGTAGGCATCTATAGCCTCAACAAGGATGCCTTTTAACCCCACAAAATGTGTGTGTCCCATCTATTAGATATAAATTCATAGTAAATTTAAAGAATTTACATTTCTTTGGAAATTGATTGAAGGTTGATGTCCTAGCTTGGTAATGAGCTAACCACAATTCCATTACCAAGAATAAGCTATCTCATGATGAGACCTCTTGTCTATATTTTCAATTGAAGGTCATTACCCTGGCTTGGTGACTAGTATTGGTAATGTCATTCGTGTTAGGACCCATGATCATGGTAGATCGCCTTGTAATGAGACCTCCTATCCATCTATTAATAATTTTAAAAGGAATTATGATTATAATTAACCTAGGTTACTTAATAGGTGGGGAGGCCAATTTTCTCCTTAAGAGCATGGGATGGTGTGAAAAGTTTTTAATTACTAATGTTTACTGGTTGGTCCTTCTACCCTAAACACTCATTTTAAAGTAAACATATCAGATAATGAATGAAAATTTCCCCGAGTTGATCATGCCAGGGTTCTCATGAAATCGCATTAGGTCTTTATAGCAATGATCCACCATATGAGGCTTTCATCAATACGTTCGAAGAGAAACTTAAAAAGGTTTATTGGATGAAATTTTGTTAGAATGAATAGGCCAAAAGTAGGGTTTTAAGCTTATGAATGGAAAGTATTAAACATAACAATAAAAATACAAAAAATTGACGTAATGAATAATATCGATGAATAATCAAAGTCACTTTATAAAATATGAGGTATTAAGAGTGAATTTCTTTTGACAAGTCTTACCACAGGAGTGCATAATGAAAAAAATTCAATAGTTTTACATTAGGAATTGTGGTTTCAAGAGTGTTGTTGTAACAATTTTATTTGAAATCAAATTTCTATTCATTTCTCTTAAACTACTTTACCATAATTTAGAGACAATCTAAAGATCTCCTTTAAGTGTAGGAGTACTTCCAATGTAGCCATGTGCATAACATAATGTTAAATATAATCACACTAAAGCTAGGATTCAGTGGGGTCCACATATTTTTAATTTTCCAACTCGTACAAATGTTTCACAACTTGATGAACACTCTCTTGGAGGAATACTGAATCAAGTGAAAGATGAAAGAAAAATCCCTCGAATTCGGACTCAAATGTTTTATTTTCAGATTGATAAGAATGGTTAAGGGAAATGCTTGAGCTTCAGCAAAAATTTCAGAATAGGTTCCAATTATATATTTCTCCTCTAGTGGTGTTTGAATGAAGGCTTATTCCCGAGGTAAAGGTTCTATGATAATTGAGGAAGCTTCCAAATTCACTCTCTTCCCCCATATGGAAGATGTAACATTTTGTTCAATAGGGGAATTAGTGGGAAGAGTAGGTGTTTCAAATTTTTGTGCAACTTGCTCGCTTAGGTTAGGGTTTGGGTTATGGTTCACACTAGGGTTTGGGCTAAGGCTTTGACTAGGATTTCGGTTAGGCTTTGGAGTACGGTGAGGTCTAGGGGCTTGGATTAGGGTATGGACTATGGTTAGGTCTAAGGTTTGCATTAGGGATAGGGTATGCATTAGGATATGGGCTACGGTATGGATTAGGGTATGGACTATGGTTAGGTCTAAGGTTTGCATTAGGGATAGGGTATGCATTAGGATATGGGCTACGGTATGGATTAGGGACAGACTATGGATTAGGATAAGGGATAGCACACAAAATAGGGCTAGGGTATGGATAAGGGAAGGTTGCACAAGTAGTTGGGACCATCGAGGAGAATGCCTTGGTAGTGCATTGAGAAGAAATTGTGGTTGTTATTGATGCTCATGCAATGGAATTTTCATGGGAGGGTTCCCTAGAGAGTGGGCTTGAAACAATTCTTGAGGCCATGGGGATATTTGACTCAAAGAAGAGGGTCACTCTAGCCATGAAGTAGGGTATTCAATTGGAGGAGGATTAAAAGTTTTCCATGGAACTGTAGGGTTATGAATCTATTAAGGAATCTCATCAAGATAACAAACATTATTCAAAGTAGTAAATGATGATGGGGTTTAACTTATACCTGGTGGTTGATTCGTTTCCTCACTTGATTTCCTGAGTACCTTTAGCAGTCCTCGTAGTCATGGGCAATGTTATGTTGCATGAGCCTCTTCACAATTTCTACAAACTTTTAGGCTACTAAGCGGATAATTTACAAGGAAGTGTTTCTTTCTATAGTTGGCACAAAAGATCATGAGGGGCTCTTCATCCTTATTTTCTTCTTCCTCCAAATCATCCAATTTTGAAATCAAATATTTAATAATATTATCTTTATGTTCAAGAAAAATACTAAGTTTTTTGCTTATGAGGTCATCATTGGATGATTTGTATATCTATGTAACAACATCAAAACTCATTAGAATATTTCTCAAAATACCATTTTCATGTTCTCAACAAGCCAACTGGTATATTTTGTCAATGCAGTGGTAATGTAAATATAGGGGGGTTATTACAGCACTGAGAAATGAAAAACGTTTAAATAACCAAGATATGTAGGAAGGAAATAAATTCAAAGAATAGAAACATGAAAGAAAATATAGGCGAAAAGAAAACCAAACCAGAGCATGTTACCAAGGTCAATCCCCTAAGGGGGGTTATTAAAGCACTGAGAAATGAAAACGTTTAAATAACCAAGATATGTAGGAAGGAAATAAATTCAAAGAATAGAAACATGAAAGAAAATATAGGCTAAAAGAAAACCAAACCAGAGCATGTTACCAAGGTCAATCCCCAAAGTGCCTCCTGGCAATGACCCCAAAAATTTGGGTGTAATATAGGGCATATTAATGGACCAACATTTAATTGTCAATCTCCGAGTTCATGAACTTTGAGGTGCAACACTGTAAATGCCAAAGAAGGACTCCAAGCAACTCCAAGTCTAAACCTTAATCTAACTTGCAAATAAAAATCATTATCCACTCCAATCTTGTAGTCAAAAACATTCATTAGAACTAAAAACCATGATTAGTGTAAATATTAACCCTACAAATGGCTAACATTTAGAGGTAGCTTTAATTATTAATCAATTGAAAACAAACCTAGCCTTTTAATAATTTAATGAGAAAACCAGTCTACATAAACTCCAAATTCAATTCATGCAATTAAATAAAAGTTCTCACTCTAAAAGAAAATTCAAATCAGTCCCCAAACTTCATTAAGTAATTTATCTAATAAAACATTGGTGTATTATAATCCTATCAATTGAAAAGAAGTCATTGGGTGCCAAAAAAAAATCCTTGAGTCACATTGTCATCACAATCCACACAAAAATGTTCTCAAACCACTATTAAAAACAAAGTTTACAATAATACTATGCAGTAAGTAAACCAATGGAGTCAAATAAAGAATTCTAGAAAACAAACATATCATCATTCTGCAAACAATTATTGTTTCCTATTTTAACACAGGTTCATGTACCCAATGTGGTTCCTGTACTGTGCGATTTACAAGAGATTATGACTCATCAAGTCGAATCCACAAATATCATGAATATTAGGAGTGGATGCCCTAGATCAAGCAAAATTTTATTGTCAGGGCATAAAACCCCAAACAACTCAAGAACAAAGTCTCTTAATTTTTTCAAAGCGGATAAAAGTTTGTTAAGTGTATGTGTCTTTCAATGCACTCTTCAAAATTAGATCCTACTTGTTAGACAACCCATAAATTTCAACCACGATCCATATCAGGCATTCAAAAGATAACGAGAGAGTATCAGTGAGAATTTGAGCTAGAGGTAAGGACAACCATAGCTCTAACCTACTCCCAGAAAGGAAAATAAAAACGTAATACTGGAAGCTCACAAATATGACCATGAAACCATCATTCGAATAAAACCAAGCTTGTAATATAAAACCTCATTTGACCAATTATCAGATAAATCATAAGTATCCTACTATAACACCCAAAGCATGCGATAAATACTGGGTGTGATGCCTGAATCAAAATTTTTTCTACCACTAAATATTATTCAACTTTCTACAATCAATTTAATGGCAAGAACATCACACCTATATATATATGAAAACAAATATAAATAGTGCATATGAAAATTATAGCGATCACGAATTTCCCACGAAATGCTTATCCAGACCTACGGAGTGGAAAGATTTACTAAGAAAATGGATAAGCTATAAATTGTCACGTACAATAAGCCAGGGCAGTAGCTAGTAAATAAAGGAGCGTGGAAAATTTGCGAAGAAAAGACAAGAAACAGAGAGCGTGAGGAAATTCCCCGGAGAAGAAACAAAGATCAGATAACATTGGAGTCTGAGTTTAGCACTGGTCATATTTATTTGAGCATTTTATGAATGTTTCTCTATATGATTAGCAAGATTAATTAAATTCTTTTTTTATGAATTCTAAATATTCTTAAAATTTACAATTAAATCAAAATTAAAGTGCCGAAAAGTGAAGCTCAGCCACTCCCTCAACTTGTATTGTTGTAGATGTTCCGGGCCGTCTTAAACTAGCCCTCTTCTTCTAGAATATGCCACGAAATTCTTATCTAGATTAGCCGGTGTAGAAAAATTCACCGATGGAGTGTATGACTGCGGGCTTGAATTTTCATTTAATGATTCACCAAGAATACAATATTGCACAGGTCCGCTGGACTTGTTACAACTGATGGTCGTTGCTTGGTACATCACAATTACTCCTCTCCTCACTTTCTGTGAAAGGATTAATTTATTTCCTGTGTTCCTGGTTCGTACATGAAAATCCGGATGACATACGATTGACTGGAAAGTTTCGCAAGCTCTTCGCATATTTGAGTTTTGACTAAATGTTTGCGTTAAAAGAGGTTTGTTTTAATAAATGTTTGCGTTAAAAAGAGGTTTGATTTAAGGTGACATTTTAGAATGGCGTGTTTCATTGTGGAATTTGACAGAGTTTTGATTGTGTCTGATTTTATAAATGAATGTTGACATAGTTTTGATAGTGTCTGATTTTATGTCTAATTTTTAATTTTATTTTCATTTCTCTCTTTTAAATTAGTAAAAATAGGGAGATATTTAGATTTTATAAAGGAAATTAGTATCAAATATATTTTAATGAATTGAATCCATATATTCTCTGCTCTTTATCCTGAGCATTGAGATCTATCCACACAATTATTTTTGCTAGTATCATCCAAATCAATCAAATAAGTACGTTGATTTATATAAGTAGGGAATCATGTATTGAAAAAACTAGAGTTTCCTTCCAGTAGGATAGTTGGCGGAAGCTACCCACGGAGAGTCTAGAGAAGCAGGGAAGGTACTCTAGAGAAGCGAGTCTATAGAAGCAGGGAAGATAAGTCTGAAATGTTACATCCTTGTTATTTCCATGAATACATGTGATCTCATCAACCTACATATATAACAATTTACGTTACTATCCAAATAGGTAAATCTTTGATAAATACACTTCACTCTTCCATTACCATGAAAAACTTCTAATTAAACTATTACTTTTCCTGAGTAGTTTCCAACCAGGCCAATGTTGAAAAGATACCATCTAAATAGATATTCATTTACCATACAAAGCTATGCTATTTAGAAATTGATATGCGTTTACTATATGGAATGTAATAATATTTTTATCGTTATGAAGATGATTATATATTATTTTGATTTGAAATTAAATGTATAGAACAAAAAATTTGGAACCCTTTTTTTTTTCAATGCAAAGAACTTGGAGTATCAATATAATATATTGTATTAATTATGTATTTTTTTCTTTTTATTCAAATTTATAAATATAATCTATTATATTAAGTTGATTATTTTTTCTTACTTTGTCAAATTTATGGCGAATGTAATAAGATATCAATATAATATTTACTTATAAATATAAATGGAAAATAAATTTGTCAACTAACAAAATTATAAAAATAATTTAATAAATGGAATATTTTGGTTCATAATTAATTAATTATAATTAAAATAGAAATAAATATTACTATTTAATTTACATAAAATATAATAATATAATAATAATAATACCAATAAGTGAATTGACAAATTTTCATTGATTGGAAAATTATAATAACAATTTAAAAAGTATAACATGATATTAATTAAATAATATTAATCTATCAATTGAAAATCAATTTTATTATTTTTATTATTTAAATTCTACCCAGCTATAATTAAAAAAAATTAATTAATAATGAATAAAGTTTAAAGACTTAAATCTATATAACTTTTTTTTCCTGTAGGAAAGATTTGAGTTTATCAATCTGGAAGGGAATCAAGCCCGCCCTGTGGCTTACTAGGTGAGCCTAGCCTAATTGACTCTGTGACCTCCAAAACTGCGAAGTACTAGACCTGTTGAACTAACCCTTGAACTTAGAATCTAAATCATCATTTCCCTTACTTTAACATTTACAAATCTAATTATTTATTAAATAGTTTCAAATCACTTAAAGATATCAATTTACTTTAACATTTACAAATCTAATTATTTATTAAATAGTTTCAAATCACGTAAAGACATCACTTTATCATTTAAGATCACGTAAAGATATCCAAATATCCAAATTGATGCATATACAGGATAGAACTTGTTGCAACCATGCACGCAATGCTATTCTTATTATAAATATGATACTACAAACAACATGATTGTAATACTCTTATTATAGATATGATACTCCATAGAATTCTTCGGTTTTCTAGCCTTTGCCTGTAAATAGAACTTGTTGCAACCATGCACGCAATGGTATTCTTATTATAAATATGATACTGCAATCAACATGATTGTAATACTCTTATTATAGATATGATACTACAGAGAATTATTCGGTTTACTAGCGATGGATTTTATGTAATGAACAGAGAATTGAGTATGATAAGCTTCTCATCAAGGGCAGAATATAATGTTGTAATTACCACCAGAAGCGCAAGCGTGGGTTTTAGTGTCATCAGTGGGATATAGGTAGGCATCTGGGCACTGGTCCATTTTGCAAGTCAGCGCTTTGCAGCTACCGTCGGAGGGAGTTAGGGAGAGAGGGACGTTGAAACCATCAATTACAGAGAGGTCATAGTAATCTTGATTGTTGCCCCCATTCAGAGTATATTCAACCAGCGTTGTAGGAGACTGTCCCGAGAGTGTACAGCTGAGCACGCCGCCGCAGTCACCAGTGCTGCAGCTTCCTTTACCAGAGGCATCGAAGGAGCATCCCGTACGTCCCCAAAATCTGCCTGCGCTCGTTCCTGCGGGCACGTCAACACTCCATGATTGACCCTGCCCCAGCGCTTGACCGCCACCTACGGGAATACCTGCGGCCCATACCGTGTATGAACACTGGTTCTGGATCACAAACGTCGCACCCGTAGCTCCTGCACTTACCAAAACAATCAGATATTTCTTTACCATATCTAAACTCATTTACGTACATAAAATACGATGCAATGCAGTCAAGGGATTACTGTAACCTTACCTTGAAGACAAACGTTAAATATTAACGCTAGTATTGCTGTAACATAAATCGAAACTGCTAATGTTCTTGCCCCCATTGCAACGGCCACCAGCAAGTAATTAAACACAACTACAAAACAGCGCAATACAACGAAGGAATTGCAGTTGAGCTTATTGCATAGATGAGGTTCTATATATAGGCGGGGCTAGCCAGCGTAGCGTATACCGCGCGAAATTCTTATGAAGGTTGGGCGGTGTGGGAAATTAATTTGAGAGTGTGATGTATAAGAAGGCGCGCTAATCGCTCCTGGACATCCGGGTCACCCCCCCCTCCCCTTTTATCGTTCCAGATGTTCCGGGAACGATGTTCCGGGTCGTCTTAAACTAGCGATCACGAATTGGAAAGATTTACTACGAAAATGCATAGAGCTATAAAGTGTGACGTACAATAAGCTACTAAATAAAGGAGCGTAGAAAATTTGCGAAGAAAAGACAAGAATCAGAGAGCGTGAGGAAATTCCCCGGAGAAGAAACAAAGATCAGATACCATTGCAGTCTGAGTTTAACCCTTGTCATATTTATTTGAGCATTTTATGAATGTTTCTCTATATGATTAGAAACATTAATTTTTTTTATTTTTTATTTTGTCAATTCTAAAATATTCTTAAAATTTACAATTAAATCAAAATTAAAGTGCGGAAAAGTGAAGCTCAGCCACTCCCTCACGTTGTATTGTTGTAGAGGTTCCGGGCCGTCTTAAACTAGCCCTCTTCTTCTAGAATATGCCACGAAATTCTTATCTAGATTATCCGGTGTGGAAAAATTCACCGATGGATTGTATAACTGAGGTCTTGAATTTTCATTTAATGATTCACCAAGAATACAATATTGCACAGGTCCGCTGGACTTGTTACAACTAATGGGTCGTCGCTTGGTACATCACAATTACTTCTCTCTTCACTTTCTGTGTGAAAGGATTAATTTATTTCCTGTGTTCCTGGTTCGTACATGAAAATCCGGATGACGGATACGATTGACTGGAAAGTTTCGCAAGCTCTTCGCATATTTGAGTTTTCAATAAATATTTGCGTTAAAAGAGGTTTGTTTTAATAAATGTTTGCGTTAAAAAGAGTTTGATTTAAGGTGACATTTTAGAATGGCGTGTTTCATTGTGGAATTTGACAGAGTTTTGATTGTGCCTGAATATATATATTTTTTATCTTTTTTAATTTCTCTTTTTTAAATTAGTAAAAATAAAGAGATGTTTAGATTTTATAAATGAGTGTTGACAGAGTTTTGATAGTGTCTGATTTTATTTCTAATTTTTAATTTTATCTTCATTTCTCTCTTTTAAATTAGTAAAAATAGGGAGATATTTAGATTTTATAAGCAGTGTGATTATTTATTTGAAAATCAAAAGTTGATTATTCCTAATTTATTACATGTTATTAATAATTTCTTTATATTTAAAAGAGAAAAATAAGTTTAATACCAAGATTATTACTTAGAGAAGACATCTTCCAATTAGTGTATTAAGAAAAAAAATAACAATTAGAATAGTTGCTATAAGCACATATGGGTTTGTTTGGCTAGTCTAAAAAGTTATTACTTAAAAGAAAAGTGGAACATATGATTTTTTAAACCAAATTCTTATATTTTGTAAGTGATCTTGTAGAAAAATTTACAAATAAAAAAAATACGATAAAATGTGTGATGCACAATAAGCCATCACAATAGTTCCTAAAAGTTTATATCTACCACATTAATAATTATTAAGTCTATCTTGTTAAACGCTAACTATTTCTTATTATTAATATTTCTTATATTAATTACAACCACCATATTACAATATTATATATTTATATTATATAAGTAGTAATTATTATTTATATTATCATTAATTATATTTATAATTATATATTAAGATTAATATATATTGATATATAATACTTATATTAAATTACAAATAACTCAATATAATATAAAATAGTATTTAATTATTATTAATGAAACAGTTATTTATCTCTCACCAATAATTATCTATATCATATTAATATATAATACTAAACCATATTATATAAATATTTAGTGTATCGGTGGTATTTTTATATATTTTATTACTATTATAATAACTTATATATAATATATTTATAATAATATTATGTTATATATGATATTGTATTAATATAGAATACTTATAATTTCAAGCTACAACATCATTAATATACAAAATAATAATGTTTAATTATTATTAATAACACTTATTTATCTCTCATCATTATAGTAGGGTAATATATATCTCTATATATATGATGATATATATGTATATGGACTATCTTAATAATATTAACCATATATATACTATATATTTAACTAAAACTTAATATAATATTTCACATTAAAAATTTATTATTATGGCAATGAATTAACCAAAATAATTATTAATAATATGAAGCTAATGAATTAATATTATAAACTCAACCCATTAATATTATAATTATCAGCAATTAATGTTATAAATCTTTAGAATTAATATTACAACATAAATTCATGTTAGGTATGAATCTAATATAAAACAAGAGGGATCAACTTTATTCGGGTACAAGTCTTAAGACTTTAAAGTAAAAGGAGATATGAAAGGATTAATTTATTTTCTGTCTTCCTGGTTCGTACATGAAAATCCAGATCACAGATACGATTGACTCGAAACTTTCGCAAGCTCTTAGCATATTTGAGTTTTAAATAAATGTTTGCGTTAAAAGAGGTCTGATTTAATCATCTTAGAGTTAGGTTTCAAATAAATGTTTGCGTTAAAAAGAGGCTTGATTTAAGGTGATATTTTAGAGTGGCGTGTTAATTTAACAGAGTTTTGATAGTCTGATTCCTTTTTTAATTTTTTCACTTTTAAATTGGTAAAAACAAAGAGAGGCTGGAATTGATGGTTAGATTTCATTTGCAATAGAGGCACTTTATGAAGCATCCAATATCGAGTTGTTATTTGTTTTGTAAAAAGAACTGGGATATTTTATATTAGAAAATTTATGACTAAACTTTGCCATTTATGAATCCTAGATTTTTTTCAATTTTTCTGAATATGGCGTCTATAAAACTAATTGAGAGTTCGTTTTGTTATTAATTAATTGAAGATGTCAAAAAACAATGATCAATCATGAGATGTAAACATAACCACTAAATATATGCTAAAATTGTCAACACAAAGTTTGGTTGATATTTGTTACACCAACAAAATATCCAAGAGGCATTCAAACACTTCCAAATCCACACCAAGCACAAGTATCCAAAGATCCAATTGCATGGATACAAGGAAATCACTCTCTACCCCTGAATGATAACTAGGCCCTCCCATGTAACATACTCCCTTACTTAACTAGAATTGGTTACTAAGGTAACCCAAGACTCAAGGTGGAGTTGTGAGAGTAAGGTTTGGAAGATTTTTTCTTTTTGTTGGATGTAATTCAATTCTCATTGAATTTACTACCTTGGTCTTTGGTGGACATTAATATATTATTTCTTTGGTTCTACGTTTAATGAAATTACTATTTTGCAAGTTATTGATGCTATTAAATAAAATACCATTTCTCAATGTCAAGAACAACTTGTTGAGAAGGACAAGTTTATGCTAAATCTACTTCCTCCTTAAAAACATTGCTCAAGGAGTAAGAAATTTTAGAAGCATTAACAATGATTTTGGGAATCACCTTAACAAATTACAAAACCTTGCCTCTTTGAGTTATGAGACGTACAATAATGCTTGTTGAGAAGACGAACAAGATGGGGTTGAGAAAACTTACTAATCGCCAATAAAGGGTCTTAACGTAAGGAATCATGCAAAGAAATGGAAATGTTGAAAGTTTACATTTAGCAATGTAAGAAGGCAGACACAATGAGAAGAAATGACATATAGTGATTACAAAGCATTCAAGGATTGAGGAAGTGAGTTAGAATTCACTTCTATTGGTTAACTTGAGGAAGTGGGCAAGAATTAATCTCTACTGGTTATATGATTCCTCATCAAGATTTCAAAGTAATATTCATTTAGAGAGATCAGGAATTTGTGTCCTCTACACATTCAACATTATTAGGAAACTAGCAATTTATGACTTGGTGTATGTCATGTGGCAATAGATACAAAATTAAAGATCCCCATCATAGCAAAGAGAATAATGGAATTATTGAAAATAGGAAAGAGAGAAAAAAATTCAGAGGGAGTAGCCACTTATCCCAAGTTGCAATTGTGAGGGGCAAGAGAAGCCAACACACTGTAAGGAGGAATGATGTTGCCATTGCGTCATATTGAACAAGAAAATATGTGACAAGTCAGAGGTCTTATGGGAGGAATTAGAAAATTTTTGAGGCAACCTGTCCAAGCACAAATGAATCCTTCAAAAGTGCCAACATGTTTATTGTAGTTCCATCAGCTAAAAAAAAATCATATAAGTGGGGCAATGAAAGTGACAGCCCCTAGATAAGGAAGACTGGAGGTAGCTTAATTAGAAAAGATAAATATAGTGGAATTACTAACAAGATCAAGCACCATCAAATCACCACTGGTAAAAAGGCCTAACTTCAGACTCCAAACTCTATTTTCTCTTTGGTTTTAGGCTCCTGCATGTTGGGAAACAAAAAAACCAAAATTTCAACTTTTGCTTAGATGTAAACATTGTAATGCTCATTGATAACAATAGAACGTTTTACACTTCAAAAGTAGCATGAAAGGTGGACAAGCTGTTAGAAATTAGTTTAGTTGTCTAGTATCCCATATTTCCTAGTAAACATAGATAGTTGAATGTTTTAATGGGAAAAAGAAGAACAAACCAATTCATGTGAAGGATGGATTTGACTAAGTTTGGCCTTGAGCTCAAAATAAAATTTTATGGCCAGTTTCTCAAAAATATGTAAAGGGGAGAAATTATTTCTCCACTCAATTTCAGCGATTTTTTTCATATTTGTGATGCAATTTTTAAAATGTGAAGAGATAGCAATGATTTAACCTCGGCTAGAAATTGGTTGAAAGATTAATTTGTGAGTATCATATGACTAATTGATCCTAATGCTGAAGATTGTACTTTGATTGTGATTTGGTACAACTATATCTCCTAACAATTGCTAAAAGAATCATTCCTACTTCAAATAGATGGGTCACACCAGATAACTGAAATAAGAATGTAGAGAAAGGTACACGTATATGAATGGCCACAAAAGAAAAGCAACAGATACACTGAGAAATTCGATAAGTTGTGAATTGCCACACAACTACAATGGGAGGAGAATATGGTACTCTATAGGAACATCATGGGGTGGGGGATGACTATGACGGCTTTTCCATCCGAATAGCCAAGGAAATTCATTCTAGGTAGCTTAAGGAAATACTTCTCCTTCACAAATACAAACAAAGAGAATTTTGTGTCACCTGCAAGCTAAAATTTCAATGATGGCTAGTGCTCCAACTGTCCATTTTAAGTGGATTATAGGTAGTACCCAGTGTAACCCATATGAATTCATAAGGAGAACCTTTATAGAATCAATGTACCATGGATAAACTTGGTAGTTGTCTCTTATGAATCCCAGAACCCAGAAAGGCCTGTGTAAGTTCAGAGATCAGATTTTGATGGATTTCCCCATTGCATCCAACATCAAATACCATTTCAAGAGATTTCCACTTTGTCTTCCCATTTGAAACCCATGACCAATAGCTTTATTCCCACATTATTTCTGATTGTGTTCCCATCTTTCTTCCATTTCTTCAAAAAATATTCACTTTGAAGTGTTGGGACAAGGTCCGCTTGGTTCATATTCTATAAGGTTTTGTCAATTATTGTAAGGTCTCTATATTTTAAGGAGCAGAGCACGAGTGGTGTAGGTCAGTAGGAGTGAAAGGGGATTTTAGAAGGCCAAAGCCCCTTATTTTGTTAAGAGTCAAGTTGTGTTGTCACCTGCCCATGGTTCACGGACCATGGTATTGTAATGAAGAATCATATAAAAAGGAGTCATAGAAGAGTCATTGGAGAGATAAGGAACAAAGATCATAAAAGGGAAACTTTTGGGTTTGTTTTTCCTATTTTGTACTTGGGCAAAGGGGAAGGCTCTTCAGTTGTGTGCACAGAGACCTTGGTAAGTCCGTAGCTAAGAGTGTAGGCCCCTGCAGTTGTGTGTACAAGGTTGGAAAGGACTATAATTAAAGATCTAAGCTTAATAAAGGTTGTTTTGAAGGATTATATGTCTATCTATGTATCATTTCTTATCTCTAAATTAATTGTATGTTTTGATCTGTCGAATGAAATTAACCCTTAAAAGTACTTAATAATTTGCGAAGTCTTAGATATGTATTTTTATATAATGTTATGAATGTTTAGCATAATCCGCAAACGACATAAACTGGCTAACTCTTAATTGCTGCAATTTCCACGTTTTATGTGTTAGGGTTTGTGTTAACACCTTAAGCGCCTTTATTAAAAGTATGAATTATGCACGTGGGTGGTATTGATAAGTGGGAAGCGGTATCTCGCGCACCCTAAAGGCTGTAAACGGTATTCCTAAAATTCATGTAATTAACCTTAGTGGGTGACACGTAGCACGGGAAAACCACTTTTCTCGTACACTCTCGACTTGATATTGGTCGTGTAAGATTTCAGACGAGATTGCGTGACAACCATTCGATTGGACGGGTCACATCGACAGTGAAGATCATCTGGGTTAGTTGGTAAGCAGACGACGCAATATCCATTGAACCTGGGGAAGTGAGATCAATGATGTGGGTTGAAGCGCTTGATAAAAGGAGAAGTCAACGAGGGAACGATAGTGATTGGTCAGATAAGAAGGACCCTCAAGGGGAAAATTCACGTACATAACCGGATTTAAGCACAGTTGATTGGTTACAAAGTTAACCAGTACTCGAATTACAGACTACAACCTCATTTTCGTCAACCTCCTGTGTCATTTTCTTTACTAATAGAAGAACGATTTTTTTTACACAGTACATATTTTTAAAATGCACTCATTGATATCTATTGTGGGAGCGGTTCTCAATGGGAAGGATAACTATCCTGAGTGGTCTAGGAAAA